>CM034152.1:147313494-147443297 GCA_019776745.2 Taxus chinensis | reverse complement strand
GGTAAATGATATGAGGGACGGTGTAAAGCTCTTCAAGCGTTATAAAGGGCTTTTGAAGGAAAGTGACTTGTACTGGAGGAGGAACACTTACTCCGGTTCACCCTAGCCTCATCCGAACTCAACCACCATTCAGACCTCTAGTGGTTCCACTCACCTTGATCTCCCTCCTTCCCAAATTGACACAATCCATATCGCCACTAGAACCCAACATTATGATAACCCATCTTCATCTCCAACATCTAGACCACGGGTTGTCATTTCTGCAGCCCCTGAAGGTGTGTCTCCTTCCTCATCAGCCCCACGACCCAAGGTCTCCATTCGTGCTGCACCTCAGACTCAAGTTCCCGTATCCGTTGAGGAGAGTGTCATGAAGCAACTCACCCAAGCTCCGGTCAAAATGTCTCTTTTTGACCTCATCCAATCCTCCCCACAACATCGCCAGGCTCTAATCGATAATCTGCGTCGCATCGCAATAAATTCCGATGAGCCCCAACCCTTCGAGTTGGTTGTTGGATTGAATGGTCCATCGACCGCCATTTCTTTTGAGGATTCAGAAATTCCTCATCTTTCTTCAGAGGATTTGGAGGCCCCCCTCTTCATCACAATCCAAGTCAATAACACTGCCTTAAAACGTGTTATGATCGATAGTGGAGCTGCTCTCAACGTCATCTCCTCCCACACATTCGAACAACTTAAGTTACCTAAGAATGTGGTGTCCCCTCCGCTTTCGCCCTTCGATCATTTAACGATCAGCTAGCAGTCACTCTAGGAACTGTGGTCTTACCTATTCGAGTAGGTAAGAAGCTGCTTCATGAACTCTTCTATATTGTCGAAGGAAAATTCCACTATAACATGATCCTTGGACGCTCCTGGATTCGCGCAATGCATTGTGTCCCATCCACCCTCCATCGGTGCCTAAAATATCAATATGAGGGCAAAATATACACCCATCCAGGAGATCCTTTTCCTTCTGCACAATGCGACATGACCATTAGGTCCGCCCCTTTAAAAGAAAATACATCTTCTCCAGATGGGGCTTCATCTTCTACCATACCTGCAACCAAACTACCGGATTTGCAAAATCTGGAAGAGACATTGCAGCGTTTCTCACTAGGAGAGCTGCCTCTCCTTTCTTTCGATGCCCATCTCAAACCTAATGAGTATGGTAGACCAGACAAACAACCTGAATATCAACCAGGTCTCGGTCGCATCGTCACCATTGGTCTGCCCAATCAACAGACCAATTTCATCTACGGTGGTCTTGATACACCTCATTATCGCCCGGATTCTCCTCCTAGAGCCAAACCTTACCTAACAGGGTTTGATTATCTACAGAATCCCACGTTTGCAAAAACTTATCTATATCGATGCGCGTGGAAAGGTTTTGGCCTTGGAAAATATGAACAAGGTATACATGACCTCAAATCCATTCCTACTCTCATGCCAATCATCAGAAATTTGGTTTAGGATTTAAACCTCTTTCCAAGGCCACTGTCACTATTCTTGATGAACCTCTTCCTACTGAAGAACCACCTTCCCCCACTAAATCAGAAGCATCACTTGATGTGGACGATGACATTTCCATCCCACCTAACTTTTTTTTTTGATCAATACCATTTCCTTAGGGCCGTTAGTCTATGAGACTAACAATCGGTCCACTTCTATACCATTAATCTTCCCTGAAATAGTTGGAGACGACTCTCCCACTATCAACACTATCCACTGTGCGGATGATGATTCTGTCCTCACCTATCTAGGGGCAGAGGATTCATATCTTCCCAAGACTATTCCTTCTGACACGTCTACCCTTCTCAACGAGGCCACTATCGACCTTAATATAGGGACTTCTGAAGACCCTCGCATCATTAAGGTCGGCCAATCCCTTAATCCACAAGAATTAGGGGACTTTACTGCTTTCCTTTCCAAACATCGTCAAGCCTTTGCTTGGTCATATGAGGATATGCCAGGGCTCGATCCCGATATTGTGGTCCACAATATCGTTACCCTTCCCAACATCAAACCAGTTAAGCAAAAATTGCGAAAAATGCACCCTAGAGTAGCCCTTCTTGTCAAAGAAGAGTTACAGCGCTTGCTCTCGGCTAGCTTCATCCAACCCATCGATTATCCGCAATGGGTGTCCAATGTAGTACCAGTAACTAAAGCTACTGGGAAGATTCGAATTTGTACCGACTTCCGGGATCTTAATCTTGCCTGTCCCAAGGATGATTTTCCTCTTCCTAATATCGATCAACTCGTAGATTTAACTGCGGGTCATGAGATGCTTTCTCTTATGGATGGTTTCTCTGGATATAATCAAATCCTCATCGCACCAGAAGACCAACATAAGACCTCCTTCATAACTCCTTGGGGGACCTTTTGCTATCGTGTCATGCCTTTTGGCCTTAAGAACGCAGGAGCAACCTATCAACGAGCAATGACGTACATCTTCCATGACCTCTTACACAAAACTGTAGAGGATTATGTTGACGACCTCCTCGGCAAGTCCAAGCGCCGTCAGGAGCATCTTTTCATCCTTGCGCCTCTCTTTGAGAGGCTTATCCGCTTCTATCTTCGTCTAAATCCATCTAAATGCGTGTTTGGCGTCCTCACTGGTAAACTTTTAGGGTTTATCATTTCCATCAGGGGTATTGAAGTTGACCCCGCAAAAATAAAAGCCATCCTTGAGATGCCTCCCCCGTCTAACTTAAAGCAACTCCGCAGTCTCCAAGGACGTCTTCAATCAGTGCGTCGTTTTATCTCCCAATTGTCGGACCGTTGTCAACCTTTTCACCATCTTCTCCGTAAGAATGTTCATTTCGAATGGGATGAGCATTGCCAAAAGGCCTTTGATGATCTCAAAGCTTATCTTCTTTCTCCACCCGTGCTTACACCTCCACGCGAGGGGGAGCCTTTCTATCTTTATATCTCTGTGACTGACCATGCTCTGGGAGCCATGATCTCGCATCGGGACACTTGTGGTAAAGAACAAGCTGTCTATTACATCAGTCGCACCCTCCATGAGTATGAGACACGTTACTCCGAGGCTGAAAAACTATGTTGCGCTCTCTTCTTTGCAACTTCTAAGCTTCGTCATTATCTTCTTAATCACAAAACTTACATCGTCACAAGTGTCAATCCACTTAAGACAATCCATGCAAAGCCTTATCATAATGATCGCATCACTCGTTGGCTTATGCTCATGACCGAGTTTGACCTCGAGTTTATCCCGCAAAAGGCTATCAAGGGTCAAGTTATTGCAGATCAGCTAGCTAGTGCTCCTCTTCCGGACACTCAAGACCCCCTTGCCCAATTCCCCGATGAATTCATCCAACAAATTGATTTTGGTCTATCTCCATTTAAAGTAAAACTCTTCTTTGATGGATCCAAATGCCAGCAAGGGGGAGGTGCGGGTTTCGTGATGATTCCTCCTTGGGGAACGCCTATCCCAGTCGCACACAAATTAAACTTTGAGTGCACCAATAATATGGCTGAGTACGAAGCTCTTGTCTTAGGTCTTCAAAATGCCGTTAATCTCGGCGCTCGTCATATTGACATCTTTGGTGATTCTGAGCTCATCGTTAATCAGGTCACGGGTGTCTATCAATGCAAGAATGATATCCTTCAAAAATATCGTGACATCGTTCTTGCCCAACTCCAATCTTTCGATAGCTTCACTATCCAATCCATTCCTCGTACTGCAAATCGATTTGCGGATACCATGGCCTCTTTAGCCTCCCTTATCCCGCCTTTTACCGAAGACTCGCGTCTTTATGTGGCTGTGCAACGATTAGATCAACCATCTCATCTTGGGCAATTCACGTCAATTAATGTTGTCACAACCCATACTCAGGATGAGTGGTATCAACAGATAGTTGATTATCTATCTCATTCGGTCCTTCCTCCAGATCTGACTTCCAATGGTAGAAGATCTTTTGTCCAACGCGCCAATCGCTATACTATCCTAGGTGGGATTCTTTACAAACGCGGCTTTGATGGTATTTTGCTTCGATGCCTCAAAACCCATGAATCATCTAAAGCTATTCAGGAGGTCCATGACGGTATTTGTGGTGGACATTTTAGTGGCTTAGCTGTAGCCAAGCGCATCTTACGTTTGGGATATTATTGGCCTTCTCTTAATCAAGATTGTTGTGAATACACTAAGAAGTGCGTCAAGTGTCAGCAACATTCCAATCTCACGCACATCCCTAGTCAGGCTTTGCAACCTGCGGCAGATTTGTGGCCTTTTTCGCAGTGGGGTCTTGATCTTATTGGTCTCATCAATCCCCGTTCTTCACAGCGTCATCATTCTATCATTACTGCCACTGAGTACTTTACTAAGTGGGTAGAAGCCATCCCTCTTTCTTCAACAAAGGCTAAACCCATAGTTGATTTCATCTATCAACACATCATTTGTCGCTTTGGCGTTCCACACAAGCTCATCACAGATAATGGTAAATCCTTCAAGAACGTCGATTTGCAAAATCTCTGCAATGCTTTCAATATCAAGCTCAGTTTTTCTTCTCCATACTATCCTCAAGCTAATGGTCAAGCCGAAGCTTCCAATAAAACTTTGCGTAATATCCTCGCAAAGGTAACTAGTCGAGCTGGTAGGGATTGGCATCTACATATCCCTTTCGCTCTCTGGGCTTATCGGACTAGCATTCGTACTCCTACTGGTGCTACTCCCTTCTCTCTCGTCTATGGGTCTGAGGCCGTCCTTCCTTTGGAGGTCCAAATCCCATCTCTCCGTGTTTCTCTCAGAGAATTTGTCTCCGATGAGGACTATCGTCAAAATCGTCTAACACAACTTGAATTATTAGATGAGCGGCGTCTTAACGCTCTTGAGCATCATCAAATCTATCTCGAGCGTGTCAAGCGTGCTTATAACAAGCATGTGCAACACCGTGACTTCAAAATTGGTGACCTTGTTCTTAAGGAAAATCAAAATGTCACTACACTCGAAAGGAGTCAACGTGGTAAGTTTGCCCCCAACTGGATGGGCCCCTACATTATCACTCATAAATATGGGTCTGGGGCTTATCGTTTGTCTTCCATAGATGGTATCCCTGAGGCGGAACCTCTTAATGCCTTGCATTTACGGCCCTTCTATTGTTAAAATCTCTCTTACACAAATCTAGTCGCAACTCAGATCTTTCATCCATCCTAATAACCAGTCATCTACTTTCGTGGTGATTTGAAATTGTGTGGTTCTCCGCCTATTGCCTCGTTTACCTTAAATATGAGTATCGCGGCTCTACTCATTGCACGTTTCTTTTGGATATGTTCCTCCTCATGGTAGGAATACCTTAATCACCACTTCATCTGTCCCAAGTACTTATCTTCATCGGATCTACTCGGGTCATGAGTGCATGTTCTTCTATGTTCTCTTCCCCTCCATCTGATCTATCTAGGTCTAAACTCAGCTTCTTCCAAAGAGTTTCAAAAAAAAAAAAAAAAAAAAGATGCTATCCAAAAGATAGACTGATCCCTCGAAGGACAGCTATCCATACATTGTCAAGTGAATCAAAAAGAAAATAGACCATACCCTCGAAGGATGGCTATCATTCAAATTCAAAATACAGACCGCTCCCTTGAAGGACGGCTGTTTCTCAAAGAAATACTCAAGGCTTCTTGTAATCAATCAGCCTTCCAGTCAGTTTATACACTTTTTAGCATCACTGAAAGACTTCCCGCATCGATCAGTCTTTCCATATCAAGCAAACTTCCCGCATTGATCAGTTTGCTTTTCTGTCAAAATCATGAAGCTGAGATTTCAGACCTTTTTTTTCAATCATATGGAGAATCTTATTTTCCCACTATGGACATGTATTCTGTCCCTTGTAGGTTCCGACAAGATACTTACTTTCTTTTCTTTCCGTTTCTATCCTAGATCTGGTTTGCGACTAGTAAGTGTCAGGTTTATTTTAATCTTATATAGGGCCTTGAATGCTTGGTCTTTCGGTTTCTTATCGGGATTTTATCTATGGTCGGTTGGAGGTCCGACTTATCATTTCCCTTCTTTTCCGAGTGTCTTCTCTTCTAAGTCACGGTTGTTCCCGCTTTCATCTTGGGCTCTTGCAAGGAGTACTCTCCATTTCTCTGTCTTGCATCCTGTTAAATTGACATTTCACATGTTAGTTCAATCACAATTTATCTTCTATCATCTATCAAAACATCTATCTTTATTCATTTCTCGTTACAATTACATCCATGTATCAAATACATTTATCTATCTATCCATCAAAATATCGAAAAATACGTACATCTAAGGTACGTTATATCTATCTATATCTAAATCTATCCATCAAAATGCACATCCAAGCTACATTATATCTATCCATATCTAATCCAAACATCAAAACACATGTACATCCCAGTTACATCGTGTCCGTCTATCAAAGTTCTATCCAATCACATCTATCTATCTAATCACATCTATTTCTATCATCCATCCGTCTATATCTCTCTAAACATATCTATTTTTCTATATCCATCTATCCATGTATATCAAAATCAAAAAAACATGAGTACAATTATATGCCAAGTAACGTGATCAATCTATATATATACATGTGTGTTTTTTACAAAAATGGGTGGCTTCCAATCGAGCCATCTATACAATGCCTTCCAATCGAGGCTATATCACTATACAAATACAAAAGTCTATCAAATCTCTATATAGTAAAATCCGAAGCGTGGAGGACACTATCTCCTCCACCCTCCTCTCCACCCGGCTGTCTCTCCTGGCCGCCGCCTACCGAGCTCGATGCACCTGCTGCTGGAGGTCTCGGCCCACCTCGATCTCTCCCAGTGCTCCCTCCGCCTGAGGCTCCGCTCGCTGTAGCCGTCCCTGCTCTCCTCCTCGCCCCATACCGAGGCACATCTGGGGCATGCTGCGCTAGGGCATCCTCATAATATCTCACCTCAGCGAGGAGAGACTGGTACGTACTAAGGCTCACAGTACCCGGTGCTCGTAACGAGGCTGCTGGTGCTGCTGGGGCTACTGGCGCTGCTGGTGGTATCCCTCCTAGAGCCGTGCCCTGTGTGCCAGACTCTGATATGGCACCAGTCTCTCCGTACTTGGCCCTGAGGGCCTCCCTGTGCCGAAAATAGCGGTCCCGCTGCTGGATCGCTGTATCTCGCTCCTGGCGAGCGGTGTCTCTCTCCGCAATCAGGGAATCCCTCTCCTCTGTCAAGGCCCTGATCTCCTCTAGAGCTACCTGATGTGTCTGTATCAGTGTGGCATGCTCTCCCTCTAGTCTGTCTAGTGTCGCAGCTATGTCCTCCTCACCAGCATCTATCGAGGGCGGGAGATGTCGTGGGAGCTCTGTGTCATACCACGCTGCGTAGCCCTCATCCACCCCCGCGTCATCATCACTGTCTGCGGAAGGTGGAGCCTCTCTCAGTGGGTCTGCCGGGATCAAAATCGGCAAATCTGTCTCTCGGCCATCCCGCCTATATGGCGTATATGTGGCCGGTACTGTCTGTACAAGACCAAACTGCCTCAGTATCCGCATGAATGGGACTCGCTCCCACATGTCTGGTCTGCGACCTCTGACCACTCGGCTCCGTCTCAATGCTACCAAGTGGGCATCCTGACCAACCCATATCGGAAATGCCCGATATGGTCTCCAGATAACCTGATCTGGTGTAAGCGTCCTAAAACGCTCCGAGTACCACTCAGCTGATCTACCTGTGTCTCCGGCGGCCATGTCAGCCCGCCATCTCCGAAATCCATAGTCCACACCCCCCACTGCTGCCGGCATCCACGGAAGCCCGGATGGCCTAATCACTGCTATGTGCTCATACGCCCAGCAATGGAGCACAAAGCTAACGTCGATCCCTGTCCTCCGGCCAGTAGTGTACATCCATAGCTCATAGTAAATCTGAGCTATCAGGGCATCAGCGAAAGCAAAAATCTGTCTGTACTGCAAGATGTCGCACACGCAGCCTAGCAGTAGCAATGGGAATCTCCCACCTCCTGAGTCCGGCAGGGCAAAATAAGATATAGCCATCTGAATCAGGGCTATCCGCCTGCTCCGAGGGCTATCCTGTCTGTACTGTGAGGATATCCTCACTGCCCCAGATACTATCTCCGAATCATCTGCTCTGTCTCTGTACAACCGCACCAGGGCCCTCTGCTGCTGCTCTCGGGGTGTGATCTCAATCGGGTCCCCCGTAATCGGTAATCGGAGGATCCTGTATACATCCTCATGGGTGATAGTCATCTCACCCGTCCTAAACCAAAATGTGCACGTGTGGCTGTCCCACCGTCGCACTAATGCTCGCATGAGCTCCACGTCCCGTGGCACTCGTCTATAATATCTAAAGCCCCCGAGCCCGGCCAGCTCTAAATGCTGCCAGTCTGCATCTGTCACATCAGGCAGGATCGTCTCCAATAGCTCCGGGATGGCATCCCTCATGTGAAGGGTCTCTCGTGCCTGCATCCACGACATCAAAAGCATAATTAGTCTCTTATTTTCATAAATCACATCTTCCCAAATCATAAAAATCAATGAACTTCCATCAGTCGGCGTCGATTTGATAAAATCGGCGTCGTTCATTTTAGTCGGCGCCGATTGTTACCAATCGACGCCGATCCAAAACTAGTCGACGCCGATTATACCAATCGGCGCCGACTGCCTGGCCGGACGTAAACCAGACCCTGGCCTCATATCCATCCAAAACAATCAAACAAAAAAAAAAAAATATAACGAAGGGGTCGAAAATGATCACTTACCCCAGGTCGTGTCCTCCTGCGCTTCTGTCCGCTCCCAGAGGCTTCCATTGCGTTCAAATCTCAAATCTATCTCTGTCTGAATCAATCGTCACGTTGAAAATAAATCGTTTACGTTTTCCGTTCGCATATTTATATGCGTCTGGATTGGTCGGCGCCGATTTTTTGGGTCGACGCCGCTTGTTTTGGTCGGCGCCGATTATTTTAGTCGCCGCCGATTTTCCATCTCTTTTTTTGCCATAGTCTTGATACTTGGCTTTTTGGTCTATCTGATCATTGTTGTGTGCTGAATCTTGCCTTTTGGCACATCTTTTAGATGTCATTGTCTATTTCGGGTTTGTTCCCTTTGCATAGGACACTCGTATCTCTCGGCAGCTTAGAGTTAAACGGGTCTGTAGGCACTAACGTCGTCTGATTTTTGGACCGGCTAGTTTTCCCTACCAATGTGTCTCTCTTTCGATGCTGACTATTTTGCAGTTCTCCTTACACTCGCGGGTCTGTAGGCACTAACGTCGTCTCATGAGGAGACCGGCTAGTTTTCCCTACCAATGTGAGTTCCTTAGGTTGCTGCCCCTGGTGTTTATTTTTAATGCGTCCTCAATGATCAGTTCTACTCCAGCTATCCGACTGGGGCATCCTGCATTTTTCATCTACCTTTTTCAAACTCGGGACCGTCTGTTCTATCATTCATCCCATCCCTAGTTTGAGGGGGATCACATCACCACAATTTCTTCTCTTTTTCCATCCCTTTGTTTTTGTCTCATAACCTTGCTTATCGCAAGTTACTTGACAAAAAGGGGCAAAATGTAGACACCTAAAATTGGTTACTCAATTTAGTGTCCCTCCCATCCGTTTACTTGCCTAGGTAACCTGGGGCACGTTTACGTCACCAACTATCCCCTTGGGATATTATCCAATCTGTGATTTAACCACTTACTCTAAATTTAACTCATCCCATCATATCTTGCCCATGAGTAATTAAATAATTAAATATTTAATTACGCTTCTTCCCATGCATCTTAATCACTTATCCACCCCAAATTTATTCTACCCATGCATTGCATCCATTTTTAATCTTCCCTAAGCGGGATATTTCCCCGTAGTCGGATAAGTCTTTTCTTTCTCGAATCGATCAATTTGGCCATCTCGGGAGTCTTCTCCGCGATCGGCGCCGACCCATATGGTCGGCGCCGATTTTATAGGAGCGGCGCCGATTATAAAAGCAAGCCCAGAACTCAGTTCTAGGCCCCCCCCGAAAAGACTACGGAAGAGAACGGAAGAGATTACGAACGAGCGAAAAAAAAAGCGAACAGAAGAGCGAAAGATACAGGTTGAGAGAAAGAGAGATCTTCTTAGCATCAATTGTATCAAATTAGGGCAGATCCTGTCCAAGTCAAATCCCTGAGAGGAGCACCGTTACTCTGTCCCGGTCATATCAGCATCGCATCACCATCTATCATCTGGTGACCCTGTTCCAGTGTCTCGCCAACTTCGGTACATCCAACAAACCACATTCACCTTCCAATCCTCAAATCCTATCGCACAGTCCCCGATTGTTCAGTCTGTCTTCAGTTGGCACAGATCTTGTTCAGTCGACGCCGATCAATCCCAGTCGACGCCGATCACATCAGTCGCCGCCGATTAGACCCAGTCGACGCCGATTTCTCTGCAGACAGGTAAAAGGTCACAGGTAACACAAATCCAGTATTATTTCCCTGTTCCCTGTTTTCTGTACTTTCTGTCTGCTGTTCAGTTTCTGTTTTATCACTGCAATCAGAAAATCTAGTCTTTATTTACATCTTTTATCATGCATGCTTCTTTTCTTTATTGAAAACGTGGACTGACATCCGCCGAGGAAGCTTATCGCTTCTCGGACCCGCTTCTCGGGCAGTCCACCCATATATCTTCTAACGCCATCTTTTTCTGTCAAGCACCGGTGTTTTGCAGGTTATTCGGATCTATTGTGCAAATTGCTTGTGTGCGCCCGTCTTGTCTACATCAACTTCCTCATCCGTCTACATCTTCATCAGGTATCAATTTCATTGAGGTTTTTCAGGGTTTTGTGTTTAGTTTGGTACATTAACTTGGACAGGTAACAAACGCGAAATTCATGAAGCAGTTCTCTTATTCTTGTCCTTAGAAGTTTATTCATATTAAAATTCTTGATGAACTCTTACACGAGTTGCTTAAAGGAATGTATGGAAGCCTCTGGTGTCCTGTATTACCAATCGAGAGTGATACCTTCTAATGTCTTAGGGAAAATCTTCAGAACAACTGCATCCCATAGGAGCAGCTCTTAAATGGCAATTGCGTAAGCTTTTATGTGTGCGTTAGGATCACCCTCCCCTTTGAATTTTGTAAGATCTAGAAAGGGTCTTGGGAGCATAACAGTTCATATGGAGAAGTCGAGAGGCTCCTTAAGGTATTTGGAATAGGTCCCCATTGCGTATGTTTCAACCATTGAAAATCCTTGTTGGGGAGGTGGAGGTTGCATCAGTTGTTTAAATGTGTTACACCCTTAATCATATATCTTAAATTTGATGTATATAGCTGAATTGTGGCTATCATAACTTCATATCATTATGTATCTCTTTCATATATGTTATATTATCATGAGTGGGTCGGCCTTGAGGATGATCATAGCATAGAAGACTATAAATATGGGTTAGCAGGTAGTAGTGGAGCATATTATTGAGCATTTGAGTCTTATTGTATGTTTTGGAGGTTACCCCTCGAAATGCCTAAGCTATTATACTTTTATATTGAGATCATTTATCTAAAAAATTGTGTTATTGGGTGTTCTATTGCTGGTGATAATCATAACTATCCAAGTAATTTCATTACAAGTGGTATTAGAGATGCAATATGGGCCAAAACTATGGCAAAAACCCTAATTTTTTGTTTCTACCATATCTTGTGAACCATAGAAAATTGGCTGGAGATATGTTTATCAGAGTTGCAAAACATTCCAAGTAAGGTTCCCTAAAATTTTCATGCTTGTTTTATTTATTTTACAAAAGATATTACAAATTTAGGTTTTTATGTAAAATCGCTCCCTAGGCTGCAAATTGTGGAATTTTTCTAAGTTTATTACCTTTTCAGAAAGAGAATAAAAAATTAGTTGAAGTTTTTTCTTTAATTTTTTTTATATTTGGCCAAACTCTTATCGAATTCCCAAACCCTAAAATTTGACCTTGATCCCTAAATCCTACTATTTTGGAGCATTATGGGGGGGCATTCCACAAGAGGCAAAAAGAACCCCATCACTCTATGTAAAACACCAGAAAAGGATGAGATAGTAGTTGAGGAGTTGGAAACATAAGAGGTAACTACAGATTCCTTAGGGTTAGGGTTTACTTCGACAGACCATAAGGTAAGCTAACTTGCGTTTAACCTGAGAGACCTCGAATATCGAGTGGTCAACAAAGAAGAGGTGGATAGGATTAGACAAATATTGGAGGAGTTCATGCATAAATTCAGTACGCATTTGATGGGTAATCATACTTAAATCAACCAAATTGGATCTTCAGTTCAAAATAATAAACACATGAGTGAGGGTGGATCTTCAAGCATACCCAATCCAAATACGAGCACTCTACACACTCGTAATATGTTTCCAAAAGTGGAGATGTGCAAGTTTGATGGAAATGATCCACTCAATTGGATCAACCAGATGGATATTTTCTTTGAACTACATCAAATTCCATTATGATAACAGGTGACCATGACATCTTTGTATCTCAAACCTGACTAGTTCATCTGGTATCAATGATTATGTGCTCAAAGGTAGAAGAGTGGTCTCGATGTTACATGGACAGTCTTCACTGAATAGTTGCAATTACACTATAGTTCTAGTGTGTCAGATAATTACTTCAGCCAATTAGCAAAGTTGAGACAAACAATATTTGTTTAAGTATTACATTCATCAATTCCAAAACCTTTCTTTGAGGGTGGAAAATATTACTGAAAATAATCTGAATGACCTATTTCTTTTAGGTCTTAAGGATCACATTGAGCATGAGGTGTGTATGTTTAATCCTCATAAGGTTTATGATTCTATGATTATGGCACGAAGGGAAAAGGATAAATTTGTTTCAAGTAGGAGACAAAATTTCACTAATACCATAGATTGTAACACCTTGCCCCCAACACTCGCTCGGCTAGTTAGATTGAGACCTCAACAAATTGAAGAAAATAGATAAAAAGGGTTATGTTTTAACTATGATAGTAAATATGGACCTGGACATAAATGTTCTGAAAAGAAGTTGTTCTACATTGATGGGCCTAGTGAAGATGAAGAGAAGTATGAAGATGCAAAGTCAGAGGTCTTGGTCGAGCCAGAGGAGGAATTAGGAGATCCCCAGCCAACAATCTCATGCCATGCAATTTCAGGTATTAGCACCCCCCAAAGCCTCAAGGTGGTTTGATTCTTAAAAAAAGAGATGGTCATAGTGTTGATTGACTCAGGAAGTACTCACAACATTATCAATCATAAGTTGGCAGCACGCCTAAACTATTTCATTTATCCAGCTCGTGAATGTCAAGTAATGATTGTTGTTGGAGGTACTATTACTTGTTCTAGAAAATGCCATAGCATTGAGCTTGTCATGGGAGATTACATACTAAATAGCCCTATGTATGCCATCTCTATAGGAGGAGCATACATTGTGTTAGCAGTTCAATGGCTTACCAATTTGGGAACCATTAAGATGAACTTCCAAGAATTGTTCATGTGATTTCAGTCTGAAGGAAGGACTTTTGAGGTAAGAGGATTAAGATAAAAGTCTCCAAAGATAGTGAGCTCTCATTAGATGTACAAAATGCTAAAAAATGGTGTAGAGGAATTTATGGCACAACTATTTTCATTAGAGGCCCATCATTCTAAGGACATTATACCATTAGATATACAAGCAGTGTTGGATGCACACTCTATTGTGTTTGAAGATATTCTAAAGGGATCACCTCTAAAGAGAGATCATGATCATGCTATTCAGTTAGTACCAAGGAGCCAGCCGCCTAACATTAGACCTTATAGGTACCCATATGTGTAAAAGAGTGAAATCCAGAAGATTGTACAAGAGATGTTGGAAGCAGGAATCATCCATCATAGTTAGAGTGCTTATTCTTCTCCAGTAGTGATGGTATAGAAGAAAGATGACATGTGGCACATGTGTCCTGATTATAGGGAACTTAATAAGTACATAATCAAAGATAACTTTCCTATTCTTGTAATTGATTATTTGTTTGATGAATTACATGGTGTTGTTTATTTGACAAAGCTCGATCTTCGTTCAGGATACCACCAAATCAGAATCAAGGATGAGGATGTTCATAAAACTACCTTTCAGACACATGAAGGCCATTATGAATTCATGGTATTGCCTTTTGGACTCACAAATGCACCTTCTACATTTCAAAGTTTGATGAATTCTATTTTCAAGGCATTCCTGCAGAAGTTTGTTTTAGTGTTTTTTGATGATATTTTAATTTAAAGCAAAACATGGGAGGAACATTTGCATCATGTAAATAAGGTTTTGGAAACCCTTGAGCAACATCAATTTTATGCAAAGCCCTCTAAGTGTTCTTTTGGAGTCAATGAGGTTGAATATTTGGGTCACATTGTCTCTCATGAAGGGGTTAAAGTGGATCCTAATAAGATCAAATCCATGATGGAGTGGAAGTTTCCAAAAATCCTAAAGAATCTATGAGGATTTTTGGGCTTACAGGTTATTACCAAAGATTCATAAGGCATTATGGAAGAATAGCAGCACCTCTCATAGCTTTATTAAAGAATGAATCCTTTCATTGGAATGAGGAGGCAGCCAAAGCATTTGAGCAGTTAAAGGATCCCATTTGTACCACTCCAGTCTTGGCTACTCCAGATTTTTCCAAAACATTCATTGTTGAATGTGATGCATCAAGGTCAGGTATGGGGGTAGTTCTCATGCAAGAAGGTCATCCTATTACCTTTTTGAGTCATCAATTCAAAGGTAACAATATTTAAAAGCCAACTTATGAGAAGGGAATGCTAGCCATACTTCATGTAGTAAAGCAATGGAAACCATATCTCATAGGAAGACAATTTAAAGTGAAGACAGATCATGATAGTCTGAAATACTTCTTGGAGCAGCATTTATTATCCGAAGAACAAAAAAAATGGGTCTCAAATATGTTAGGATATGATTTTGATATTATCTATACGAAAGGGAAGGAGAATGTAGTCATGGATTCTATGTCGAGGAAAGATGAATCAACTGCAACATTGTTATGTGCCATATCCCTATTACAGGAAGATTAGAGAGATGAGGCAAGTTCTGAATGGAGAAATGACCTAACCACATAAAACCTCATTCATAATCTCCAGAATGATCCAAGCATGTCTGAAAATTTTGTATTGAAAGGGGATGTTTTATGGTATAAAGACAAATTATACCTATGTAAGAACTCCACTCTTAAAAACAAGATTCTATTTGAGCTTCACTCTTCTCCAATAAGGGAGCACTCTATATTCTTGAAGACTTATCATCGAGTCAAACAATATTTCTTCTGGGAAGGGCTCAAAGGGGATGCCCAAAAACTTTTGGTATAATGCATGGTTTTTCAGCAAAATAAGGTTGAAACAGTTCAGTCCCCAGGTCTTCTACAATCTCTATTTATTCCTAGCCAGTGGTGGGAAAAGGTTTCCATGGACTTCATCACAGGATTTCCTAAATCTAAAGGAAAAAATGTCATCATGGTTGTGGTGGATAGACTCACTAAATATGCTCATTTTTGTGCCTTGTCACACCCATTTGTTGCAAGCACGATAGCAACAGCCTTCATGGACACAGTTCAAATGCTTCATGGGACACCGAAGATTAGAGTAAGTGATTAAGACCCTATATTTACTAGTAATTTTTGGACTGATTTATTCTCATGTTTGGGTACTTGGTTAGCTCATAGATCTTCTTATCATCCCCAGTCTGATGGGAAAACATAAGTTATAAATAATTATTTGGAGGGATATCTTCGTTGCTTCACCTTAGATAAACAAGCAAGATGGGTCCAATGACTACCACTTATAGAATGGTGGTATAACACTTCTTTCCATACTTCATCCAAAATGTCTCCTTTTTTGGCATTCTATGGGTACCATCCACCATCCATCACATCATCATTGAGAGGAAAACCACTAGTTAGAGCATTAGAATAACACATTTAGTATCAACATGAGGTCCTCTCTAGTCTCAAAGAGAACTTGGCCATGACACAAAACCACATGAAGCAGCAGGTTCATCAACATCGCATGGAAATCTATTTTGAAGTCGGTGATTGGGTTTTGTGTGTTTACAACCATATAAGAAAATGTCTTTGAAACAACAACAAAAGGATTAAAAAAATTCACTGAAGTATTATGGCCCCTATCAATTATTGTAGAATATTGGTATTGTAGCATACAAATTAGAACTTCCATAGACAACCAGAATACATCCATTCTTTCATGTTTCTTTCCTAAAGAAACTAATTGGATAAAGAGTATCATCCCAAACAGTATTTCTTGGGCTCAATGAGGAGGGGAGAGTATTCTCAGAACCTGAATGCATCCTTCAAGCATACACTAAAAGATTGAGGACACATGTTATTACTGAGTACCTGATCAAGTGGAAGAATATGGAAAATGAAGATGCAACATGGGAAGATATGACATTCCTGCAGTAGCACCCAGAGCTTCTCAACATTGGGGACAATGTTTCTTTGAAGGGGAAGGGCATGTTATGCCCTTAATCATATATATTATACTTGATGTATATATCTGACTTGTGACTATCATAACTTTGTATCATTATATATCTCTTTCATATATGTTATATTATCATGGGTGGGTCGGCCTTTAGGATGGCCATAGTATAGGAGAGTATAAATATGGGTTAGCATGTAGTAGTGGAGCATATTATTGAGCATTTGAGTCTTATTGTATGTTTTGGAGGTTTCCTTCTCAAAGTCGCTAAGTTATTATACTTTCATATTGAGATCATTTATTTGCAAGATTGTGTTATTTGGTGTTTTATTGTTGGTGATAATCAAAACTATACAAGTAATTTCATTACAAAATGGTACAGTGTATACATTCATTGGGGCATAAGGCATCCCCTATGGCTGACCATATGGACCTGGGTAAGTGTGCATATCCCCCTATGGTGACTTAGAATACATGTGTATGTAAGGGGGTTGATTGTTTTGATACGGATTTGAAGGCACAAGGCCAGGGAACATTGCATTTCCAGATGGCATGGCATTTGAAAATGCACTTCTGATTTGTTCTTGTGGGTATCCATATGTGGTGTGGGGAGGCATACCCAAGGTGCCCTTCCTAGTTAGTAAATACCCAGGGCTTGGAGTGCCCGCATAAACTAGAGGAGTCTATGTAGTAGGTATTTGTCCTTAGTTTTGCGGATAGTGAGAAACTCTTACGTACCTGACATATGAAGTTTGAGTGTTTTGGGAAAGTTCTAATTCTTTGACTTTGTCTACTAACGTCGAGATGACATCACCCGTTGATGGGTGGTTTTTTGCTTTGGTATTTTTTTAATCTTTTGGAAGTTGTTGAGGAGTATGGTATCCTGTTATAAATTATTCGTTGTTCTGCCACCCCTCGTTAGTAATGTTTTTTGTTGTTGGAGGGGTAGTGTTATTGTTTTGGAGAAAGACATCAACATGTCCTTGCAACCTTTCAAAAGCCTAGTTTATATTTTGGAAGCATTATTCGCTTCTGGCATATCATGCTAAATTCTCTTCATCTAGAGGTGGGAGTTGGTTGAACTACATACTAATGGGTTGTCTGAAATAAACCCAGGGAGATGAACTTGTCTCTCTAGTAAAATTCATGTTGTTAGAGTTTAAGAGCTCGGGTTATTGTGTTTGTGTGATTTGGTTAACCTCCTCGATCCTTACCAAGGAACCAATAGTGGTCCACTATGGAGGGGGAGTTTGAATATGGGCACTCAAATAGTTGTCTACCCATATAGAAAGCAAAGGTTATTATTGTTATCTACCCATCTGATAGTTATAAGCTTCAAGACCTGAAATGGGTCAGTCGTATCTATCATGTCCCAACATATTAGGCAGGTATAAAAATACCCACAGAATAATGCAAGAGAGGAAGATGGATGAAGAAAGCATAAATGTTTAGAGACTATCTCTTCATGTCAGGTTCACCAATTTGTACAAAAGAAAATCAACATGTGACCTTATTTCGCACCTGACCTCCTGAGGTCATGTCAGGATAGCCGATAAGAAATGGAAATGGATGTGTGTGTGGAAGCAATAAACAAGTTGTTGAGGCAACCTAATGTCTTCAACACGCAATATCAGTATCTACGAGTCTAAGGCAAAGAGAGCCTCCCTAACCTAAAGTGGAGTAATGGAACGCTCAGATAGAATGGCTCATTAGAGGCTCTAGACAATATCGAGCTCCGCTGATATTTTGTCTACTAGTTATGGAACACACGAATGCCTCGTATAGATTTCCAAACAAGGTCATGGAAGTGAAAAATGAGAGGAATAGTGAAGCCACAAGGTTTATGCAAGGTTTTATGGTCTAGTCCATAAATCCTTAACCCGATCAGCTGATATGTTCAACACGGAAAGTTGTGCAACAATGTCTGTTAGAAGTGGGGATGATCTGAAGACTAGTGTATACAAACCAGTGTTGATATTTAATTGGTCAGCAGGCATGTTGGGTTATGGGACCTGGGGATCACAACCATGAGCTCGTGGAGGTTATGGTATTTATATGGTCATATAGGTAATCAAGCCATGTTGTCAGGAGCAGTTCAATAATCATAAGCTTGATCAGCTGCAATGTTTAATGTGTTTAATTGTTCTATCTTTTCATAGTACCTAGCTGGTGTGTTTAGAACAAGCATTTGTAAGCCCGTATCAATGTTGGTCAATAACTCGGGTCTGTTGAGTTGTGGGACCAATGGATCACAACCGAAATTCTTCTCTTATTGTGGAACTTTGATGGTCATGAAAAATGGAATTAAATTGATTTGAAAAAGTAAACTAAACATCAAAGGAAACCTGAACTATGTTTTTGGTATTTTCACAGTATATCTAAAAAAACAATGAAAGAAAACTAATCGAGTAAAAGTAAATATTTTTTAATCTTTTCTAGTATTTTAAACAATGCCTCTAATCTAATAAATGAAATCTAATACAAGTAATCAACCGGATGTAGCTAATTACTTAAGCAAGTATGGGAATATATATTTAAAACAACTAACTAATTCAATCAAAACCATCAACCCTATCTCAGAGGTAGAGAACAAATCACAGCTCTAAAGAAGTTATTGTTCCCTACAACTTCCCCGGTAATGTTGAAAGCGAGCTTTCTAATGATTTGATCTATTTACAATTGCTTGATTAATTGAAATGAAATAATTTCACTGCTCTATTTGATATGGATTTAAAATGAATAAATTTAGAATTAACAATTTGAGCAAATGAAGCAAATGAATAAATAATTCCAACCTGAATGAGCAAGAGCATTAGCAAATCTATTTGTATCTTTATTTGTCCCCTGATTTTATCCTTTCTTTCTCTGTGTGTCCATATGAGTACAAGGAATTAGGAATGTAAAGGCAGCACCAAGAGAAGGCACTTGAGCAATTGCAGATTGAAGGCAAATCTAGTTGTAATGTAAATAGAAGAGAGATAGTACAAGTGAACAGAGCTTGGCTATGTAATTCCTAACAAGATTTTTGTAGCAATACTATGCAAGATACACAAAATTCTCGAGATACTTACTTGAATACAAGGATTGAATATATAGGAATTGGATTGGATGTGCCTTCATGCACAAGGTAGTCTTGGAATGCCAAATCATTGGGTGAAGAGGCAGTTTAAACTAATTAAATCTATTTTAAAATAGATGAGGGAAGAAATACCATGCAATCAAGACTATTTTTAGGCAATTTGGTTCATAAATGCACCTTGGAAGTCAAGTTAAGTGAAGTGTCATGTGTTTATGTCACACATGTAAGGTTCTGGAAAAATGTGCAAGACCGCCACCCTGCGCAGAGTGACGATTGCAGGACCGCCGCCCTGTCCTGGGTGACGGTCACAAAACTGCCGCCCTGCCTAGGTGGCGGTTACAAAATCACCGCCTAGGTAGAGCGGAATTTTTGACACTAAAGGCCAAAACATGCACAGAAAGGAGCGGGAAGCTGGAAGAAAATGTGTAAAAGCTAAGTAGAAATATCTAGGCTACAAATATACACTATGAATGACCTTAGGAACTTGAACACCTTCTGAAAGGACATTAATCATCATTGGGGATCTTGTAACCATTTTCTAACAATGTTGCACATGTAATTTTGGGTGCGTACAGCTGCCTTTACCTATATATTTCTCAAATTTGGGCGGTTAAAATTAGGGTGGAAAGGGAACTTGGAGGAACTCGATGTCTAGTGGATAAGGGCCGAAATCTTAAAATATATTTTTCTTATCTTGTGTGTCTAATTGTAACCTTTTTAGAGCCTCTTTCATTGCATGTACTCTCATGTCAATGACGAGACAAACAAGAGAGAGGATGGTAGAGTGAATTTTTCTTTAGGGTGATATTTTTTCAGGATTGTATGGGATTTAGGATTGTCATATGGTTTTTTTTGCTAGCATTATTCATCAATATCGAGGTTTATTTGAGAATTGAGAGTGGCCACTTGGCTAGATATTTATTGTATTTGGTCTCACAAGGTTTGATTTTTCTTGTAATTCTAGATTAGTCTTCCATTTTCCATTTCTTAAATGGTTTATTTTCACATATTTGGTAAAGTTTCCAAGGATAATTGCATCAATATCAGTAATAATCATTCAATAAAGCTAAACAATGTAACCAATTACTAGAAATGAGAGGGACAAGAAGACTTATCTAATGTTCTTACTTTTGTGCTAATCTAGTTGACTTGATGACTAGGGTAGGATGGAAATGATCTAACAAAGCTTCACTGCCGAAACTGTGTCCTAAAGAACTTCCTAGACCCAAAGTTTACCCCATTATGGCCCTTTCTGTATGTCCTTATTCTTTTACACTTTTAACTTTTGAAACTTCTTGGGTATGTGCATTGCTTCCTGATTTTCTCGTGTCTGTAATCTGGACCTTCAACATTACATGATGCTCGTTATGTAGCTGATTGAATCTTAAAAACCCTAAATGGTGAAGGAGTCCTATAAAATAAACATTAGTTGTATTGTGGGCACCCCTGTGCACCGCTGACATCACCACTACTCAAAAGAGGGTTCAAACCACACATCATTCTTACCTAGCATGTGATATATAGAATGTATGTAACCATATTGATAAGCATGACCTTACAACAACATGATTATACTTGAACCTTGGCCTTAGCTTGACTTGACTTTGATAATGTTCCTTTTGTACTTGCAAATATGAGTAAATGAATACCCTAGAATGAGTATGTAGAGTATATGGAGCTCAAGGGAGTCTTGGAGTAGCTTTGCTTGTGATTTCTCTTAGTGTTTTCTCATTAGAATATTAGGAGTTGGGTAAATAGGATGCCCTCTCTAATGAGAGATGAATAACATGCGTATATATGTGTTATGGATCTAGAAAACTTAAATAATGCTAATTAGAAGTGTACCAAAGAATTTCAATTCGGAAAGAGTGCCATTAGAGGAAGATGGACCAAAATAACCAGGGTAACCCATAGTGTATGGGCACTATGAACCTTTCTAGAAACTATGGTCCCAGATACATGTGTGAGTAATCTGAAAAGTTGGAATTGTAACATGTGAGGATATAGCCTAATTTTATGGATAAATATGACCATCGTGTAAACAAATATATTATATGTGCAAGTAAGAATGAGTGGGATATAGCTAGGGATAGAAAAAATGGATAAATTGAGTAAATGTGGGCTAGTGTAAGAGTGTTGTATAATTTGTGTTGTTACAAGACATGAATTAGAAATATGAGTGTCTACATTTCCCCCCTTTAAGAACGGAATTGAAAATTGCATTCTTAAAGGAAAAGTCACCTGAGTGTGTTAACACACATTGCCTTCACTCGGAGTGCCTTGTGTTTGTGCTGGAACTTTGTCTTTGTTTTAGTTGTTTTTTTATGCCAAGATGAGTACATGTAGAGAAAAGTGTATTTAATGTCCATAGTATAGGAAATAGAACTTTAACTTGGAAATTTTGAACTTAATGTGAAAATATCAATATGTAAATAGAAAATAAAACTAAAGGAAAGAGTATACCTAATTATTTTGTAGGAGAGGAGGATAGAATACTCTTTCTCACATTGTCATGGATATTTTTTTAACTTTGTGTTGGACTTGGTTGGAAGGACTTAGGGGTGATCAGTCCCTAAGTTGAATGTGCTAAGGAGAATAGAAAAAAGTGTAAATGCACCCCACATGGTGAAGAGAATTGTATGGGGAGCATTCAAATTGCTCCACATCCCTCCACAAAAGGAAGTCAATCCTATTAGGATAACAGCCACCTTGACACTTCCCAAGACCCACAAATAAGTGCCACTGCAGATGAACATGAACACAATTGATTTGAAAATGATGACACAATGTACTTGGGAAATGCTAGCTTGCACGTACCCTTGGTGCCACCATAATATAAAGTATACCATGAAACCTACGATTGAAAATGAGTTAATGACTATAATTGTCCCTGAGAAAGTATACCAATTGAGAAAATTATTGAATCTCCCCCCATGATGGAAGCATAAGGAATGGGCCAGCTTTCAAACATTATGGTCTTTGTTGTACATTTTTGTCCAAGTATGCTTTATGGCACAATTTTTTTTCTAAGACATTTTATAGACCTCTAAACTATTTGATTATGTATCTATTATTTTGTTTCCTGATTCTGAATTGTTGTGAGGCTGAGATATCATATAATGGTTGTCCCCTTATTTAGGGTACATAAGATGGAGAAATGTGAGGGAATCCCAAACAAGAGGACTTGTAGCTAATGTGCACATGTGTTTTAGGGTTCTTTCGGGGGAAATAAGGGAGTGTGCATGGTGATACCATAGCACATACATAGGAATATAATATAAAAATTATCAAATTATTAGTAAAAACAACAAGAAAACAACACAATGGATGTAAGCAAAATCATGTAAGGACAAACAAATAGAACAACATGGAAAATAATATGCCACATATATGGGACACCACTCAGGATGTCACTAGGTAATTGAGGCACTCAAGACCGACAAACAATAATCAACTAACATAGGGTGTTGCCCACAAACAAGTGAAAGCATACAGAAAACACGTAAAAAAAAGAAATAAGTTGTAATATGAAGGTGATATCAGCTTGGAAGTATCTTATAAAACATATACTACACATGAAACACCCATTAGCATGTTAGAGTAATAAATAATACGACACAATGTATGTACTCATACTGAGTGAACGGGGTAAGAGAAAGTAAAATAGAAAAGATTGGAATAATGGCACATGTATGTAAGAAAGTGTAAAGTGAATGCCCTCAGTAGCTATGGAAGAATGGGTAGAGAGCAATGTCAAAAACCCTACAATGTGTAACAATATGTGTATAGCTTGCATTCAACTCAATGTATCACATGAATGTGCATGTGTATAGAAAAATGATATAGCATACTACGTATCAAGTTAACATGATAAGTAATGTGCAACATGAATAATATAAGCATGCAATAGTAATAACCAAGCAAGATCGATGCAAATATTTTTGGATGTTTGTATAAATTTGAATGTTTTTGGATTATAGCTTATATGAATATTTTTGGGATTTGAACATATTTGATTTTTTTTTAGATTGGAGCATATTCGAATGTTTTTGGATTTTTAGGTTCCATGAGGTCATAGATGAACACCTATTCATTAAAGAGAAGGAAGGGTGATCCAAGAATTCCCCTGTTGGTGTGAGGTATATTTTCTCCTTTTATTTATTGGGTATTTTCCACCTCACACATGGTGAGTCATCTCACTTAGTTGATTCATAGGTCTTTTAGGGATTTATATGACATATTTCATCATAGAATTTGTCATAATTTTCATATGCATCATTGTCATATGGGAGTTACATAGTATTCCTAGCATTATAGATGAATGATGGGGTCATGGCCAAAGATGACTTCTTTGAATTGGAGTGGTAATTCAACATAGTCACTGAATTTTTATCTATGAATGGGCAGTAGACACAGTGTCGTAATAAGTATGCCTTCAAGGATCCTTGAGCTCCCACAACTTGATTTATCTAATCTACTACGAGCAATTCATCATCCTAGTTCGCACCATGAATTATTTCACTACAGAAGTGGGAAGTCATTTCATGAAATATTTAAGTCCCTCTTCCATGTGTATGACTATCTTGGCCACAAGGTTCATCTCTTTGGGTGCACATTTGGTTCCAGTTACCCCATATGACCCAATGAAATCGTGATTGGTATTGAATCTTACTGTAAGTCATGCGATTGTGGTGTAAGGATGTGATAGCTACTACTACTTATCTAGATCTCCCTTTTCAGTACTTGGAATGTTTAGTGCTCTGCCATAGTCTGTTTTGGTGTTTCACTTGGGTGTGTTTGCAGGAGTAGACTATATCCTCCTATTTATATGGTCTATGGGTTTTGTGTAGGTTTCCAAATTCTTTAGTCTACTTCTTGTGAACTATTGGAATCTCTCTTCAAATTATACGCCTATGACTATTGATACATCTTTTTTTCTATCAATAGGCACCAAGAAAGGGACATGTAAACCAACTAGTTGGCCTATGAATAAAAAATTGTCAAGTTTTCACATGGTGAATCTCCATCCTCTTGTCTGCACCTACTTTGTGTGGATGCCGTACATTGCAGAGTTTTCCTAAGCCCTCCTCAATTCCTATATGCCTATCAAACTCACAAATATCCTAATGGACTCTCATCCTCGTAATTTTCTGTAGATCTATATTTTTGCTATGTAGATTTGATCAACGATTATCTAGTTGGCCCTCGTGCAAATCTAAGAATACTTTTTTGAAGAGATTTCTACATCTAGTTTTCCCTATTTTTTAGTGTTCCTACCTGGGTGGATCTAATCATCATCACGGTGGACTTGTCTTTTATGAGCTTGCGGAAGCGTTGCACCTAGGTCTACTATTATCATGCTTATTCTTAAGATCCTAAGCTCATTATTGTGAGCTAATCCACATAGTTTGTTTTAAGGAGGATAACACAATGCCATATCAACTCTTCTTCTGTGTTAGGTAGTACATATTCATAGTCATCATTGTTTTGGGTTTTTCTAGTTTCTCAAAAATCTAAACTTATGGGTCACTCGATCTAGTCATTTTCACGAGTCCTACTAAAAGCTTGATATCACCTACTCTCTGTTCCACTGGTGTTCTCTAGAGTTTTTTTGTTATTTTTTTTGAAAGTTCAGATCTACAAGGCAACACTTTTTATATGGAGTGAGCTAGAGAAGATAAAGTGATTCTTGTTTAGAGTTGACATATTTTTTCTAGAGCCAACTGTGTCTAAAAGTCATATCCCTATTGTGATACCTCATCTTTGAGCCATATTCACCCGCAATTTATGGGTCATCATAAAGCCAACTGGAGCAGCCAAGGTACTTCGTGATGTGTATTTAAATGTCTCTCATTCACAGTTTTAGTGCATTTTGGTACATTGGAGCATCACTTGTGATATTCTGGTATGTTGCACAACCATAGCCAACATGTTGGTCTCCCATACAACCACCCAATATCCCCTATATCTTGTGTTGAGCCCTATGGCTTGCTCATATGACTTCCCAATCTCACGATAATTTTACTCCCTTCACTTATAGGCTAGTAAGTGTGTCCACCATTAATCCTTTTTTTTGAGTAAGGGAGCTTATTTTTCATGAAGCTCACACAGTTTTGATATGTGAAGCCCAAGAAGATGTATTTTCCCTTCATTTCTTGTTTTCGTCATTGTGTTTTGTGAATCTATAATGGTGATGTTAAATTTTGCATTTTATAATAACTCCATTATGGTCTAGATACTTAGTACGATTTTTGGCCATGTTTCAAGGTGAGTGACTATACTCATTTCATTTTGGACAAACTCATCTAGTTGAAATCAACATACTAAACTTTTGATGTGGTACAAACTCAAGATTCGCATGATGTTATTATAGTGTGAATGTGTATTTCCTTTCTTTATGCATTCTTACTTTCTCTCTCCTCACAATGGATGTTAGTGATGTTCCCTTACTCATGTCATTTAACTGCTTCGAATGGAGATCTTAAATCATAATAAAACTAAGGGATAAATGGTTTTACTTCATCACTATGGGAGTGGAAACTAAACCCGATCATGAACATGGTAAATCCAAGTGGTTCAACTGATGTGATGATGCCTTGGGTCTAATTTGGGTCTTTATTTCTCCTGAATTTCTCTTCCATATTGATTCTTCCAAAACACTTGATGAATCACGGAAAATTTTAGAAGGTGTGTTTGGAAAACAAGATGACATGAGATCCCATGAGTTGGATAAAGAACTACTAGTATTAACTCCTAGTAACTTTGATAACTTATAGGCCTTCTTCTCTAAATTTTTCCACACAAGACTACTTTTAAAGGAATGTGGAGTTATTAAAAAGGATGCCTAATTGATCATATATTCTCTCTAAGCTTGGCCTTGAATACTTTGTCTTTTTTTCTACCTTTTATGCCATAAAATAAGCTTTAGACATTGCTTAGAAGATGTCCTCGTTTGAAAACTCTTCGTCCCAACTCATTCAAGAACATGACAAGTTAATTCAAATGGGAGCAATCAAATATAAGTCGCATGCCCTTGTAGCAAGTAATTATAAATGGAAGGAGAAGAAAACAAAGAAAAAGTACTAACCTAAGAAAGAAGATAAGACCACCCCAACCAAACCCAACAGGAATACTTCTACTTCTAAGGCCAAATAAAAGAAGGAAAAATGCAAATGTTCCTATTGTAAGAAAAAGAGACATAAAGAGCATCAATGCATGAAAAAACAAATTAACCACCTGGCACATTTACTTAAGAAAAGTAATATAGTTTTTCCTGAGTCTGTCAAGAAAAATGCTCTAAAACATCAATCTTAAAAGACAAAAGAAACCAAATCTGAGAAGAAGAAAGGAAAGGTCCATATAGAAAGAGTTGTTTTTTCATCTAAATGGATCATATATTTTAGTTCCTCACACCACATGGGTTCTTCACATGTTGAGTTTTCTAACGTTGAAGTGTGTGGTATATCCAAAATTAGTTTGGGTGATAACACTTCCATGTCAGTTGCTGGTAATGGATCAGTAAAAGTAGATTATATAACCTTTAACAATGTTTTAACAATTGAAGGGGACTCTTTAAACATAATAAATCTCTTAAATCAAGCACAACCCCCTAGTTGGACCATTAGGGATTTAATTTATGAATCTATTGAGATTTGTAAATCATTTACAAACTGTCAAATCATCCACTCATATCATAAAGGCAACAAAGTGGTGGATAGTCTTACTAACTATGGGGTTATTAATAACATGCAAACTTGGATTAGTGGTGACATCCTCCCTAGTAAGGTACATAATGACATCATCAAGGATAAATATGAAATAAAAAACCATCATTAAGAATCCCTTCGTTGTATTGAGAGTGATTATCTCCTCACGCATGGCCAATAATTTCACTCAGCCTTCACACGCTTTCTGGGTATATTAAGACATTGTCAAGAATCAGTTTTGGGGGAAAAGCATTGCCATTGGGAAACAAAGAAACAACAGTGACATAATGGGTGGATCTCCATGTCAAACCGAACCCACCCACGACCCATCTTGGAAGGAGGATGGGATCCTATGGACTTATCTACAAATGGGTGGAGTCTCAAACCTCCTTGAAAAAATGTAGGGCCACGATGAAGACATTTCTCTTCAATTCGTGACTGGGTAGAAGAAAAGAATGGTAGAATATGGGGAGATAATCATTAAAATCACTGAAGAGCTTATTGTTGAGGTCACGTGGCTGAGTCTGGAAGGTGGTAAATTCTTCAACAAGAGGGTTGACAAGAAAATCGAAGCCAAGAAATTCCTAGCAGATAGAGAAAATCTCACGTTTATTACAGCAGGCATAAAAGTGACCTCTATTCCAGAGCCATTCGATGAAATTGCAAGGATGATTGTCAGGTATGTCACTTTAGAAGGCAGATATGTGATGGTTCCTCTCGAACATTTGGTTTTCCTAAATCATTTTAGAATCAATTCGCATGTTAGCTTTCCGCATTATCTTTTAAATTCACTAGAATGCTCTATTATTGAATTTCAAAACCATAGTCGTGACACCCCCTTCACCAAGGCCTCATTTTGTTGTTTCACTGTCATTACCTTTCTCAACATCGTTCAATTCCCATTGCCCTTGCCCCTCCTTACCCTGACTCCACTACCCTAACCACTACTATTGGTCGAAGGAAAATCAGAACCAAAAATCCACTCTACCCCCTCAATCATCCCTTCCCCTCCCAAAGAATCCTTTGTAGCAGCAAAAAAATTGAGTCTTCTAAAAATCTGCTTCATATCAGCAATCCAACTAGTGCTTCTACTATGGAAGGGGAGGATGCCCTTCTCAATAGAATTGGCAATCTAGAAAAGGAGGTTAGGGATTTGAAAGAAGAGCTCAATCAGGTCTGCAAGAGAGAAGGAAAAATCAAGATGCACAATGACCCAAAGTAGGACAATTATCATAATATTGAAATTTACAAGAAGCTTAACTCACTGGATAACATACTGGGAAATGTAAAAGGAAGGCACGACTATACCATGTCTATGCTTAAGGCTATTTACAATTTTTTGGAGTAGTATGTCAAAAGTGTATGTGTTCTTAATGACATTGTTGTTGCCATTTGGGAACCAGAACCAGTAAGGAACTTGACTCTCTCATAGTTAGATAAGAAGGATGCCACCCATGTCACTGCCTTGGCACTCTTCACCTCTCTGCAAAAGGTAAGGACAAAGATTGATAAAGCAAACAAGTGAAGAGGACAGTCCTTACTACAGGTTTTTTGTTTTGATGTTGTAAGGAGATTGTTTTCATGTTGCTTAGTTGTAGTTTTGTTACTGTTTTGATCCTTTGGTATAGTTCCTCAGTTAACTATAGTTTTACATACATGTATATTCTAGATGTTGATCCAAACTTGATGTTTTTACTACATTATCTAGCTATGGAGCCTTTTTTGTAAGACAGTATAGTCCCTTCAAAACTATGGACTATTCTTTTCTGCTTTATCTAGCTTTTGAGCTCGTTTTGTAACAGGGTATAGTCCCTTCAAAACTATTTACCCCTAATTTAAAAAAAATAAGTGTTCATGATCTCTCTACCAATCTCCTATCATTTTAATAAATCATTCATATTGGTAAAGGAATGCAAGTGGAATTTAATCCTGACTCGGTGATCATTAAAGGGCTTCATAGTGAGACTACAGCGGCTAAGGGAAAGGCAGATCACCAATCCCGGCTATACTCCTTTTCCCACTTTACTTTTGACTTTTCGCCCACTACCTTGCTTACTCACGCGAATGAGGTTAGTAAGTTATGGCATGAGTGTTTTGGAAATTTAAACTATCATTACCTTAAATAATTGAGCCAACATGAGATGGTCAACGAGTTACCTTTGGTCAAATTTTCTAAGGGTATTTGTGAGGTTTGTCCCCTTGGGAAGCACCCTGAAGAAATTTTTAGCAAGAGAAACACCTTAATATCTTCTCATCCCTTGGATCTTGTTCATAGTGACATTTATGGCCCCTTTTCATCTCTTTCACTTACTAGGGATCTATATATACTTACCTTCATTGATGACTTGTCACATTATATGTGAGTTTATTATCTCAAATAGAATACGAAGTTTTTGATCACATTTGAGACTTCAAGGCTCTACTGAGAAATAAGATGAAAGTTTTATCAAGGTTTTTAGAACAAAAAATGGATGCAAGTATATGAGCAATAGGTTCAATGATTTATGCACCTCTGAAGAGATTGTTTTGCAATGTACAATCACTTACAAACCTTCACAAAATGGATTTGTGGAAAGAAATAACATAACTCTTAAGGAGATGGCCACTTACATGGTTCATTCTAAATCCCTTCCTCTGCAGTATTAGGTCGAAGCCATGAATTCTATTTGTTACATTAAAAACCATGTTTCAAACAAAGTAGTAAAAGGGATGAAACCCTTTGAGACTTGATGTTAAGAACTATCATGTCTTTAGATCAACTTTCATGGCTTGAATGCCCAAAAAGAAACTCAAGGCCTTGGAACCATAATCCAAGCCTTGTATCTTTGTCAAGTATCTTGAAGGAGCAAAGAGCAATATACTTTTGAACCCTACCACTCATTAGCTTTATATTGAGAGAAGTGTGAAGTTTGATGAGTCATCTTCTACTTCCACTTCTCCACACAACGAGGTCCTTCAACCCTTCTCTAACTCAGATTCAGATTCTTCTGATGATGATCATGTTGAGGCTCCCACTCTTCATCCTCCTACTCCTCCTGCTTTGGAATCAAATGAATCTAATAGTAGTGATGACAAGGGCTATGTCCCCTCTCACTCGAGTGAATATTTGATAGATTATATGCCTAAATATCCTCTTGGTCCTTGTTGGGCTAGGTAAACATTGTTGAGTGTCTGAGATTAGATAGGGGATCCTTCAAATAAGATATGAACTCATTCAAAGTTTGTTAGACCCCACGCATTCTTCTCCTCGACTTCTGACCCTCACTTTTCAAGAAGCTATTGGGATTCCTGAGTGGGATTCTGTTATGGAGGAAAAGTATTCCTCTCTCACAAAGAATGATACTTGTGATCTCACCCCTCTTCCTAAGAGAAGAAATGTGGTTTGGTGTAATTGGGCATATCAAACAAAGTATGGTGTCGATGGGAACATCAAAAATTATAAAGTGTGACTTGCAGCTAAGGGTTTCTCCCAAGTTCTTGGGGTTAAATATTTAGATACCTTTTCTCTCATTGTAAAGATGACTTCTATTCGATTAACCCTCGCCATCATTGTTGCTAACATATGGGAAGTCCATTAAATGGATGTTAAGATTGACTTCCTTTATGGGCACCTAGAGGAAGAAATCTATATAGAACAACCTCCAGGTTATGTCCCAAATTCCTCTCATATATAGCCTTAAAAATTCTATCCATGACCTTAAATAAGCCACTCATGATTGGTCTTCCAAGATGGACTCTTTTCTTCTTTCATTATGGTTCACTAGGTGTCACTTGGACCCAAATGTTCACATTTTATGGCAAGATGAGTCCATGTTTATCCTCATTTTATATGTCGATGATTTGTTGATTACAAGTAGATCTTCCTCAATCATTGATTCTATGAAGATGCCTTAGCCAACAAGTTCTCCATGGCTCACTTGGGTTTGCTTCACTACTTATTTGGGATACAGATTACCAATCTAACTCATGAATCATGATTGTTTAACCTAAGTATGCCCTTGATTTGCTAGCTAGATTTTGTATGCCTAATTGTAAGTCATCTCACACTCCCTTTCTTTCTGGATTCAAGTTAATAGATAATTTATCCACTCCCATAGTTGATGGTACCATTTATTGTCAATTGGTGACGAAATTAATCTACCTAACTCATACCAAGATAGATATTTCATTCACTATTGACATCATGTCTAGATTCATGTAGAAGACTCATGAGCTGCATTGGAAAGCAGCTACAGATCCTTACTATGTTTGTGGCACTTATTCCTATGGCATTCACTACTTGGGAGGGAAAAGGATTGATTTAGTTGGATTCATAGATTTTGATTGGGTTGGTGATCTTGATCATAAAAAGTATACCTCCAAATTAACCTTTTCGCTTAGCTCAGGTCTTGTCAATTGGTCGAGTAAGAAGCATAACATGATTTCTATATCTTCTATAAAGACATAATATATCAGAGAAGTCAACGTTGCCATGGAATCTATTTGGTTACAAGGGATTCTAACAAAGTTTAGTGTTCACTTTCGGAAACCTATCATCATCTATTATGACAACCTTAGCACTATCTCAATTTTTTGAAATATATCTCAACATCAGTAGACAAAGCACATTAAGATACACATGCGCTTCATTTGGGAGTTGATTAATGGAGACATCATTGATTTACAATATTGTCAGACTTTGGATCAGGTTACAGACATCTTTACCAAACCCTTCGTTGTTTCCAAATGAGTGCGTATACTACATCGAAACCCGAACTTCTATCTCTAAGTGTCCCTGGTACACTGATATCATTTGTTGAGTTGAGGGAAAAAACCCTAACAAATCATTTTTGAGGAGGGTGACTAATCTTGGTCCTTTCATCCATCTATGCTTCTTGCCAAGTTTTTTCACTTGCGTTCTCTTCTTAGGGCGAGGTCTACTACAATTGTTCATCTTCTTCGAGATTTCTATTCCTCTTCTCCTCTTGTTCTAGAAAAATTATAGTTTGTACATGGGTACTGTACGTTGGAAAAGTGACAGGCGAGCTTGAGAATCAACAAGTAACTCTTCTGCGTACCCGACCTCCCGAGGTCGTGCCGAGACAGCCGGTGTGGGTAGAATGTGCAGGAAAACTAGTTAGGCAGTCTAATGTCTTCGACACACACTAATGGTATTTGCGAATCTAAGGCAAAGAAGGCCCTTCTAACTTGGACTGGTGTGATAGATCAATCAGCGAGGATGACTGCTCGAAGGCTCCAATCAATATCGAGCTCTGGCGTGATTCGATCTATGGGTTGTGGGATGCGTGGAAAATGACCCGGGATGGTTTCGTGTATTTCTCCTGATAGGGTCATATGGTGAATATAGTCAACTCTATGGACGATTCTCTGGCCTAGTCCAAAATTCTCTAGCTTCGTTGGCTATTGTGTCTAGTAGGGATAACTGTTGAATGATGAGAGGTGGAATCGGAGTAGACTGAAATACTAATTTACGTAGGCCAGTGTCTATGTCTAATTCTCTTATGGATTCGTTAGGCTGTGGGATCTGTGGATCACAACCATAGACTCTTGGTTGTTGCGGTCCCGTTATGGTCATACGGGAGATCAAGTTCTGATTCCTAGTATCCAGTAGTCGTAAGCTTTTTCAGCTTCTATGTTTAGAACCAACAGTTGTGCGATCTTCTCAGAATACCTTACAGGCGTTATCGCAACTTGGATTCTTAAGCTGGTATCTATATCTACTAGGGTGTCTCCAGCGTCTGGCTGTGGAACTAAAGGATCACACCCGAATGTTTGTTCTCTTTCGAGCCCTTCTACAGTCATGTGGGTATTTTCTAGGGTAATCTGTAGTTTGGCTGATTTGACCAAAACAGATATGCTTGGTCGTCTTCGATGTTTAACCCTCTCAACTGTGTCCTGATCTGTTGGAAGTCTGTTGTTGTTTGGAAGACTTGTATCCTAAGGTTTTGGTCAATGTCAGTTATTACCACTACGGTATTGGGCTGGGGCACAATTGGCTCGAAAATGTATTCCCTGGGCTCCCTAGGTCCCGTAATTGTCATGCAAAAGCAGTAATGAAACAAACTATAATAAAGTAAAATCTAAGTGCACTTCTAGCATATATAATTTCTTTTTGTATTTTCTGGCAATTTATAAGAAAGCAGCTATTTAAAAAATATTTAGAAATTGACAACTAAACTAACAACGTAAAAACAAACAAAATAGCCGAGTGTAGCTATTTGTCTTGTGCGATTTCGTATATCTATTCTAAACAACGAAATAACTAATCTATCTGCAAGATTCTCGATCCTACCTCAGAAGTGAGGAATGAATCATAGTTTCTCAGAAACTATCAATCCCCACAACCTCCCTGGCAATATCGAGAATGGAAATAACTGAAATAAAGTGATTAACTACTTTATTTGATAAGTTCTAACTAAAACTTTGAAAGATGGAACTTGGATTTCGCAGAACAGTGGCGAATCCGACGGTGTGTGTGTTCTTGTCCCCTCAGTATGATCTCTTCGTTCTTTGTGCTCACGTGAATCCAGAAAAGCGTGGAAATGCTTGCATCAACAGGAATAGATATTTGGATCAATGGACAGCCTTCAGAATGCAGACAGAATAGAATGCGGATAGGAGAGGGATAGCGCAAGAGTACAGAGCTTGGCCTATGCAATTCCTAGTGGGGTCTACTGCAAATCATGCAACAAAAAGCGTCCAGAACCTGAAACTAGTCTGTATGAAGAGCAAAACCTACAACTTTAATGGCTGCCTAGACTATTCTACTCCAAAACAATAATACTGTTTGCACAAGTTGGATCTATGGCTTACCAACAGCAACATAAAGCTAAAACAAACATGCAACAAACTATGCTACCAATCCTAAGCAAACTAAAAGGACCACAGCACTGAAAACATGAAAGTTGGAGTGAAAATGGTGGCCCAAATAATGTTTGCACTTGCACAAGTTGGATATGTGGCTTACCAGCTGCAACACAATACTAACCAAAGCACTCAATGAGAAAACTAAGAATCCTAAGCAAAGGAAAACTAAAACTGCTATAACAAGAAATTCAAAAGCAAACTTTGGAGCAAAATTCAGAGGCCATTTGCATGTGCACAAACCATACATTTATAGGAATCCAAACATCCAAAAATCAAATCCAAACTGAACTCCTAAACATTAAACAAAAGAAAAACACTATTCCAGGGGACCAAAAACATTAATGCATGCTCAAGTCGGCAAGAAAAGCTGGTGAGTCGTGATATTTCACGCGGGTCGCGTCAAAAGAGCGTTCTGGAAAACGCGCACAGACCGCCGCCCTGCTCAGGGCGGCGGTTACAGGACCGCCGCCCTGTTCAAGGCGGCGGTCACGAGACCGCCGCCCTTCAGGGCGTCGGTTTCATCACTAAAGACCAAAAAGCCAAGAAAAGAGGGAAAAAAAGGAGAAAACAAAGCACGCGGGGGCTAAGCGGGGCATGCGGGATGTTAACGCATATCTGTAAAGCTTCTCTGGATCCCGAACACCTTGCGAAGAGACCTGTATCATCATTGGGGCACTTATTACACCGTTCCGCAGTACAGTACCTTACAATTTTGGGTACATACATATTGCCCCCCTCGGAGAAGCGTTTTAGCCATGAAGAGGCATAAAACGGTGGGTCCGAGTATGGCAGTCCCGAAATGGGAAGTTAGAAGTTATACCTTACACGTCCGTGTGTCGAAATGACGCGATCCAAAATTCCCGCCACCTGCAAAATGAAAAGAGAACTCAAGTGCAGATAGATACAATAATTTGGAAAATAAACGCTAAAACAATAGGGGAAGAGGACGTACCATTAGTGCGAGGATAGAAACTTACCTCCGTCAGCGCTCCGAACCTGTGAAAAAGCCATTTTATAAAACGAAACAGAAGGATATATATATGAAAGTGGGCCCATTTTCTTATTCATTTGCGCGAGTCGATTTGATAGATTTTGAGCTCTGGGGCCCACGGTAACGGTTTCTCACGCGAGTAGCGTCAAAACATCCACAGCGAGATAGTGATCATGCCTCCACGTGCGGAACACCACCCCGCGAGATCACATGTTGGTTTTTCTTCAATTTTGTGCTTTTCCCTCTTCAATTTTAAAATGCTAAATTTGTTGTAATGGGGGGGTCATTTTTGAAAATGTTAGGTTTAAAAGGTCTGTCTAGGGGGGGTGCCTACTGGGTAGGCTTTGTTTTTAGCTAAAACGGTCGTTTTTTGCGTTTTTTTTGGACTTTTTAGGGTTAAAAACCCGCGCGGGTTTTTCGGACCGCGACCGCCGCCCTGGCCAGGGCGGCGGTTACATGACCGCCTCCCTGATCAGGGCGGCGGTTACGAGACCGCCGCCTTTAAGGCGGCGGTTACAAAACCGCCTCCCTGCTCAGGGCGGCGGTTTTGCACAGAATGCAACAGAGCTTGTTTTGGAGACTTATACTTATATTTTCTTGCATTTCTGTATGTTTTTGCGATTCTCCCGATATCGTTTAGATACTAACTTACTCTGTTTTGTGTGTTTTTTGGGTGTACGCAGGTGAAGGAGGAGTATATTAGATGGAGCCGGGAGAGAGAGTGTGACTGGCTGCCCGGGGTATTGGATGCCCTTTCAGCAGATGAGGAGGACACATTGCAGAGGGCCGGCATATTGTGGATATCGCGTGTGCCTCACGTTGCTCCGTCTAGTCACATACTCTGTGACTTATTCTCATACTGGGATGCAGATCGGAACACTTTCCGATTGCCAGGGGTCCGTGGTGAGTGGACCATTACATTAGAGGACGTCTACCGCATTCTGGGGGGTCCCGATCATTGGGAGGAGACTCACACTAGAGACAGCAGGCTCACGGGCACAGATTGCACAGTGGGCGACATATATGGGAGATGCAGCTATTTCCACGGGGCCGAAGAAGGGAGTGAGAGTTAGATCCATTCCTTCTTTGCCCATCCCCGTATTTCGACAGGCCATCATGGGGATCCTTGCCTCGAGACTGATCGGGGACAAGGGAGGTGACACTTTGTTATACTGTTGGGCCCCCCATCATTGCACAGATAGAGGGGCATGGCCGGATATACGCCTGGGGGGCAGACATCTTGGGGACCACCTATCATGACTTATACAGGGTGGTCTGTTTACAGGGACAGTCTTTGAGTCACCCTACTCTAGTTATGAGTTGGGTGTATGAGCGCTTCATTCCCTATGGCAGAGGCGTGGAGGTGGCAGATCCTGGGGCTGTGAGGGCAGCCAGGTGGTCAGATATGTCAGTGCTTAGAGCACCTCATCAGCCAGTAGCTTCCCTTACTATAGCAGACATGGAGGCCACACCGTACCAGCTTATGGCCGGTGTATGGGGAGAGGAGGCCATGACATTGGTCTCCTGCTCCATCACAGGGCAGCTTATTGATCGTGTGGGACGGGTAGAGGTACATCCTTTCAGTAGAGTTCCTCAGCAGTTCGGCCTCCCATATGTGGGCATGCTTCCTCCAGTAGCACCAGTTTACAGATCAGTTCGGGAGGCTAGAGGGGGGCCTAGAGGCCGTGGTTGGACAGTGGTTACCCCTGGCATTCCTATTGCAGCCAGGGGGATAGTTCAGGCCAAAGGGAGAGCTGGTGCGCCTCGGGCACCTTTACTTCGGATTACCACGGGTCCTGCTCATAGTAGTGATGACCCTATAGATATTGACTCCGATTCTGAGGAGTCCACAGAGGGAGGGTCGGAGGAGCAGACGGATGAGAGTGATCCTGAGTGGCATGACACTCAGGATATCATGCAAGCGGAGAGGGCGGAGCAGAGCGCAGAGAGAGAGACTCTGGTTTCCGAGGAGCCACTCTCCCGGGGCCATGGTGGAGATGATGAGTCCGTTGCGGGGCGTCATGTTGCCCCAACTATAGGAGCAGCTCCTCAGTCGGCAGTGGCATCTGCAGCGGGTCCTGGCCCTAGTGACCCATCTTGGAGGCTCGGTGATCCGAGTAAGTTATCTTCTCCTCCTTTGCAGTGTTAATTTGATTTAGGACTTGTTTTAACTGCTATCTCTCCTTATATTGGTATCCTGTATATTTTAGCCTCTTGCCTAATTTCTAATTTGTCTTTCTTCTTTGTTTTGCAGAGACCGTTGACGAGTGGCGAGATCTAATCCGTAGGGTATGTACTGATTCTCTGATGATCCCTATGGACAAGACCCGTGCGGAGCTATCTGTAGATGCTGGGGAGCCCTCAGCAGCCGGCAGGCACACCGACGTCTTCACTCCCGTTTGGCATGTGGCCAAGATGGTGTCGACTCTCCGTACAGAGTTGGCAGGCTATAGGACAGCCGAGCGCCTTATGAGGAGCCGTTCTCATGGCGAGACCACGACCGCTCCTCGAGACCCTGAGCCCTCCGTCCATTCAGAGCGCCAGCGTAGCCGGAGTCCTAGGCGAGGGCGCGCACCTTCAGCGGGATCGTGTAGGGGTTGAGAGGCCACTTGGCCCCTATGCATCTTTTGTGTTATAGATTCTTTTGTGTATTACGGGCTCTTTGAGCGTTTTGACCATGCCTAGTGCATGATGGCATTGTATACAAATATTGACTATTTATATATATGCGCCGATTTTGGATCAAAACTTTGTCACTTGGGTCTTCCCTTTCTGTTTCCAGCTTTTTTGTGTATACTACGATGTATGTTTCATATGCTTTCTAGAATGTATGCAATGGAAAACAGATGATGCAAATGTTTGCTTTCTTTTTGTGTTTCATGATGTTGATACATGATTTTGTAGATATATCGTGATCTTAAATCTTAGTTTCTGTGAGCAATTTGGATACCTCATGATTTGTTTTGGCAAAGTGATGAAAATAATCAGTATGATGAACAAATTAACTTGCCCCACTCCTAACTCCACACAACTAGTAAGATGCGAGGGGCTCATCACCAAGAGCCAAGAAGGGCGCAAGTTATGGAATATGGTGAAGTGATAGTGATGAAAGACAGACGAAGCTTTGGTGGAACCAAATGAAAACTACAAGCTTATTCTACCTGAATGACTTCATAGTTTTGGATGCAACTTGCTTTGCGGTTTATCCAGACTTAGACCCATAGATGGCCACATAGTAGACAAAATCTGGGTTTTTAGGATTTTTAACTCTCTTGGAATTTTTGAACATCTGATTCATTCATTATTGACTCAAAGTTTGAATTGATTGTTTATGACCTTTTAACATTTACTTTATTTAGAGGACCCCCTACACTTTGCCCCATGCTACCTGTAAGAAGCATGGGTTTATCACCGTGGGAAAGGCATAGGCGAGTAAGGGCATTTCCATCCTTTCCCAACCCTACATCACTAGTAAGAGACGCAAGCTCATCACCGAAGGTTGGTGGGGCAAGGAAATGTGTAAAAATAAAATTTTCTGTTTAATCACTTCTTGACTTGTCTATTTGAGTAAAAATGTCAGTATATGCTTATTTTCCAAAGAGATGTGTATATGGGATAGATGTGACACCATGAAGCTTCTAGAACAGACCATAGGCAAGACACCTATCCTAAGAAGAAAATCAAAGCGAGAACGAGACTTGCAAATCTTGGTATGGTTACCGTTAGGACTTCGTCATGTCTGATTTTTTTTTAGATAAAAGATTCTGAGTTGATTGATGATATCGAAGACGGAGAAGTATGATTAAAGAGCTTTATGCCAAAAAACATCACAAGTTTGTAATGAATTGCTTTGAGGATAGATTCCTTGATCACAATTTATGTAAGAAAAACAAGTGGACAAAATGATCTAAATCTATATGAAGATGCAATGTAGATAGTTATATAGGGTAGCGTTAGCTGCTTACGCGTAGAAACGCTTGAGGGTGAAGAGAATTGACTATTTCACCAAACTCCTCACCTTCTAGCGTGCATAAGAGGTATGCACCATTTCCGTAGTCCTTTGTGACTCGATACAAGGCCCAACCATTTGGGCCGGAAATTTCCTTCCTTCGCCGGTCTTCTTGTCGATCCAGCTGTCTAACCTCAGAACTAGGTCACCTTCGTATATGTCACGTTCATAGACTTTCTTGTTATACTGCCGGCACATTCGGTTGGCATAGACTCTATGTCGTTGTTCAGCATCTAACCTAGCTTCATCCAGGCTTTCTAATTGAGAAAGACGTGCTTCTCTGTAAGCGTCTTCATCCATGGATGGTAATGGGAAGTCGTCCTTAGGACATGCTTTGTTGATGTCTCGGAAGTCTATGCAAATGCGTATCTTTCCATTCTTCTTGAGAATGGGAACGATGTTAGATACCCATTGGGAGTAGTCAACTGGCTTGATGAATCCTACCTGAAGGATTTTTTATTACCTCCTCTTTTACCATAAGGGCTACCTTGGGCTTCATAGGTCTTGATTTTTGCTTAATTGGCTTCGCATCTAATCTAGTGACGAGGTTGTGCACCGCAATGTGGGGTGCGACTCCTGTCATCTCTTTGTAATTAAATGCAAATGCCTTCTGATGTTCTTTGAGAACCTGAGTATGTATTTCCACTTCTTCTGGGGTTAACGAAGATCCTAGTTTCAAGATTCTTGGCTCATATTCTATTCCGATATTGACATCGATTGTTTCTTCAATTAAAGAGGCGTTACCCTCTTCAAACTCAGGCAGTGCTGGGGGTAAATCCAAATCATCCTTGTTTTCCACCGCGTATATATTAGGTTCTTTTTGTGAGGGAAGATTCATTACGGGATTTCCAAAGTAGGAAGATGAATGCGGGATCAGAGATAAATCTAGCGTGTGATAGGAGAGATGTAGTGCTGCATAGGCATTTAAGTAATCCAAAGTAGCCGCATCATTTCCAACATGGTCTAGGACGGTAGATTCACTTCCGTTTGAAAGAGGATCTATCATTGTTTTTATCAATGGTTCGTTTCGAATGGATATTGTGAAGTGAGTGTCTTCTAGCTCATTGTTTGGAGTAAAACGTGATGCTGAGTTTGCTATTGAATCGGCGAGAAGATTTTTTTTTCGCGGGATTGCTTCAATGGATATGAATTTGAACGCCTTGCTTAAATCTAATACAGCATTTTTATAAAGTTGCAAGTGTTCGGCTTTAGTTTCATATACCTCTGAAACTTGGTTTGCCACTAATTGCGAGTCTCCTAAAACTCTGATATTATCAATACCAATTCTTTTGGCTAAGGTAAGGCCAAGGAGGAGGGCTTCGTACTCAGCGCTGTTGTTTGTGCATTCAAAGTTTAATTTAAAAGAAAATGGGAGGACCTTCTCTTCGGGCAAGGTAAGAATTATACCTGCCCCCGCTCCATAACGGCATTTAGCTCCATCGAAATGGAGAGTCCAATACTTAGCCGGGAGTATGGATGTAGGTGTATCTGCTGTGTTTGCACACTCTACTTCTACCATACAGAGATCTTCTGCTGGCAAGGAACCAACACCTAGGGAAAATCCGATACCTACTGAATCGAATGGTAAGAACATTGGTGAATCTTGTTCTATCAACTCAACGATCTTCACAGTAGTCCCTAATGATACTATTTCTTTAGTTTTGCCTTTAGGGGTTGGAATTGTTTGGGCTATGTTGGTAGTTTCAAGATCCGTCATAGGTATCAACTTTTCCTCTGGGCTTTGGGTCAGAGGGTTTGTTAAGTTGGTTTGTTGGAAGTTCGAATTCTGAGTGTATACCTGGTCTTTTCTTTAAATCAGCTAGGTGTACGTCAAACAGCTTTGGATCACCTTTGGCTACAAATACCTTTCCCAGATGCAGGAATCTTACTTCTTGAAATAGCGTGGAAGGGATTGCCTTCATTCGATGTATCCAAGGCCGGCCAAGGATCATATTATAGTTAGTTTCCCGATCTATAATATAAAACTCAGTCAGGATTGTTTTAGGTCCTAAGGTGACCGGTAGTATTATAGTTCCTATCGATGTGGCTTTAAGGCTATCGTAGCCTCTCAAGGTATTTCATGTAGTAGAAACAGGTTTGTTTCTCCATATCCCAATTTTTGGAGAAAAGAGTAAAGGGACTATGTTAACCGCAGCTCCATCGCAACCATTGCCCGTTTTACATAGTTATTATAAACTTGTACTTGCAAGTGTAGGGCTGGATCGCCTCGGCGTGTGATCTCAGCAATCTGTAGACATTTACTTATTTCGAATATGAATCAAACATCCCTATCTGCCTATCCCGGAGGATAAACATCAAAGTCTATATGATTTACTTGTGCTTCTGGTGGTGGGAAGTGATACTAATTAAATGACCCAAACCTAAAGCCTCTAAAAGAGCAGCCCTGTGAGCGGGGAATCTTTAGTAAAGCAAGGAATGAAATATGCGAGAAGGTTTTTGTTAGATCATTAATAGATCGTAAGCACCCATAGGTTTTGCTACGGTTTGTTGGATGTTATCTATGTTTCCGGTAGGTGGCTTGGAACTTGGTCCACTTTTCAAAGGGACCAAGGGGAAGAATAGGACATAATGGAGCTGATGAAGTCTTACGGTTATGTGTTTTTGACAAATATCACATGTCTTACAATAATTATAACAATTTTTAAAAAGAGTGGGCCAGTGATAACCTGCATCCAAGATCCTTCTTGCTGTAAGTTGTAAGTTGTCCAGAGAAGTGCCCTCCACATGTACCATTGTGGAATTCTTCTAGCAGCTCCTTCCTTGATCACGTCCAACTGCCCTCTTGTACTGTCCATCAGGTCCTATTCGAAATAATACTCCATGCAGAATAGAATATGGACGACTGGCTTGAGTAATCTTTCTCTTAGTCTTTGCATTGGCACCATCAGGAAACTTGATTCATTCAGATAATTCCAAATATCTATGTATTCACTAGGGATTGTGTCAAGGGAGAAAAATGCTGCATCGGGGAAAATCATCATCATCACAAGATGATCCTAAACCATCATAGGCTCGAGAGAGTGCATCTGCATTGACATGCTTCTTTCCTGGCCTATCTATAATATCAAATTCAAATTCTTGTAGCAAAATTATCCATCTTGCTATCCTCCCTGATGGGTTAGGCTTATTGACAATATATTTTAGAGCCTGATGATCTGTTACAACTATAAATTTTTTTTGCACATTTGCATGACAACAATTGGCTCTAGCTTGGGGACATGACATGGCTAAGTGTAGCAAAGACATGACATGAGGAATCCAGAATCTCAATTTCAAAACTATATGACTATTGACCAGTGCCTTATTAATTGGCTTGAGAGTCATGTAAAACTTCGAGCGAGATGAGAGGAGAGGAGAGAGGGAGGAGAGGGTCGAGAACGCCGAGAGAGAGAGATGAGAAGAGGAGAGAGGGAGAGAGAGATGGGACCCGAGGGGAGAGAGAGAGAGAGAGAGAGGTGAGAGAGAAGAGAGGAGAGAGGGAAACACCACAAAAAACAAGGAAAAATGGAAAGACAAAACACACACAGAAAGGAAAGAGACACAAAAAAATGGGAAACACACCTAACAATAACCTATGGTATAAGGCAGGGAACAAACCGCTTTCACTAATGCACTTTTCATTCCTCATGAGTTACCCTTGAGTGGGCAACACTGAGTGATGTTTTTCTATGAAGCCATTGACTGGTTCAAGAAAGAGATCTTTCCTTAATTGTTTTGAAAGCCAGGTGTTCCATTATTGTCTGGTTACTTTGTAGGAGCGCAGTCCCCCCCCCCTGTGAGGCCTCTTGATGCTCAGGTCTTCGCTTGGAAATTTCCATTGACCTTCACGTTATTTGAAATTAGTTTCTTAGTGTCAATGCCTTCCATGTTATACATAAATCGGATTCTCCATGAGCATCTCATTCGCTGCCCCAAAGCTGATTTCGTTCAATTTCTTGAATATTTCAAGTTATTTTCTTTCTTGGGTCTATGCTCGTTGAAATCTTCTCCATGAGAAACATTAGATTCATCCTTTATCTCTACTCTTCTATGAGGCATTTGAGTACTGACATGAGGATCAGAGGAAAAATCATACTTGTATTGTATGTCCATGACACGAGTGAAGAGATCAATAATTAGCTCAAGGTCTTCCACAACTTTACTGCATCTAAGATTTCTTGCATGAATTTATGCTTCGTTGTTTCCTACAACTCATATTTGTATGCCTTTGAAGAATGTAGCTCAAGGAAAATATCTAGAGGGATTACCTCATCATTTTGGGAATCGCTGCACTCTACCGATCCTTCATAAAAAAGATCTTCATCTTCAAAGGTCTCAAAAATCCTTGATTCAATTTCTTCGTTATGGAAAGATTCTTCATCTTCAAATGAAAAAGAAAATATCTCCATTTAATTATTTCATCCATCAACCATTAGCTCAAGAGTGGCATCATATTTTTCATCTTGCCTTATCTAGATATGGCCAACCTTCACATTGGTTAAGGTTTCCAAATCAGCTTCACACTTGTCCTGCATCTTAATGGCTTGCATCAGGAGTTCAATACTGAACTCAAGGTCCTTTGTTTCTTCCATGGATCTCAACATTTATTTTACAAATATTTCTTCCAAGCCTTTCACGGGATCATCACAAGATGATTTTCTCTCTCCATAAATGGCCTGACTGAGATCCTCTTCATCCCCAAATGGGAATGAGAATAACTCCTCATATTGGATAAGCATATAAGATGATTTTTCTTCTTGAAAATCATCAAGAACCATCTCCTCTTCCTCATGGTTTGCATCGTCTGGTAATTCAGGACTACCCTCTTATAACTTGAATCTCCTCAATGATTCTTCAAAATCCAAATATTTCCAGGAAGGCATGTCTGGACGTAAAGATGGGAATATGATATTCCTCCTCAGTTGTCATAAAGTGATTCATCCACCTGATATCTTGGTACAAAATCTTATCTTTTGGGCTTCCGTAATTTTGTACCGTGTACATCATCTTCTTCTTGAGAATAAATTTCTCCATGTCTCCCTTCAATGGTATGGTTATAGATGACCAATTCATCTGAATTTTCCCTCCCAAGTCTCAGCAAAAACCTACTCAACAACATTCGAAAAGAGGTTGGGACATCTGCTTCCAAAATCATCACTGAAACTTTCTTGTCTGGAAATCTGGCGAGAGCCACCTGTGCATCTTTGACCTTCCCTACAAGTGGGACCTCTTTTGAATCCACAAAATAACAAGAGCCACTAGGTGGATTCATGGTAAGTTTTAGAGCCTTGGCAAAATTCAAAGGCATCACGTTGTTTGAGGAACCAGAATCTATTATGAAATTGTTCATTACATATTCTCTAACAAGAAGGGAGAGGTAGAAAGGACCAACCTTGTCAGTCTTGGATGTGCTTAAGGAAAGCATGTTATGTGAGGGAGGCGTAGATGGGTTTGGTAACATGCCTTTGGAACTAGAAGTTACAGCATTGGGTGTTAGAATACCACTCCTGATATATCAGACGAACCTCTCAAATTGTTCAAGATGAGTCTACAAATATTCAGTTTCAATAATTTGAAATTTGGCTTTGTTTTCATATTCTATGAAATCAAAAGGAACAGATGTGGGTGAAGGTGATGAAGGGACTACTTTTTTATTTAGGACATGTTTGGACGTAGGAATAAATTTTTGGGGAATGGAGGGTATTTTGAAAGGTACATTATGAGCTTTCAAAGTACTAGATTTTACAGGGGAAGATTTAGATTTAGACTTGGAAGAGGCATCAGAATAATTACTTGGGATTGCGGGGCCTTCTTACTTGTAATAGGACCAAGATTTAGCAATGCAGACTCCATGGAGTGTAGAAGAAGAGATCCTCGACTGATTATTTTGTTTTGCGAAGTCACCAAAGGAGGATCTTTAGTCTTATTTTTTTTCGCAGCAGTGGAGGGAGATGTTCCTTTCTCAGACTGAGAACGAGTGAATACCACACATGAGAAATTGGGTGCATATTCTTCATCTTCTTCATCACCTATAGAATACTCACAGAATCTGATTTGTGTATCGTTCTCAAATTCATCACTTTCTAGGAAATGACCACCTTCACATTCTGCTTCAAGCTCCTCTTCATTTTCCTTACTCCTATAATTTTTATTGACATGCAGGGCCTCCAAGTCAATCCTTTGGGGTACTTGTTCAATCAAGTTTCTGTTTCTTCTCTAAGAAGATACTCATTCAAAGAATTCCCTCTTTAAATATGCCATCTCATTTGCTAACTTTTGCAGCAATGGATTGGTTCTCTCATCTCCATGATGTTGGGCCTTGCCCTTTGATGGATTATTGATCTTTCTAGAGAGGATGAGATCATTGTCAAGTTAAACAACCATCCTTTATGCTTCTATAATGTTTCTTGGTTGAACTCTTCGTAGGAGAAATCCTACCTCCAGTGATTGAGCATTTATGGAGAATCTCTTGATATTGTTCTAAGATGATGAATCTTCTTTTGGTATCCTGCAAAGCAACCATTTGAAATGAGCCATGAAGTATCTCATAGTTTCACTTTCTCCTTTCTTCATTTGAGCCAAAGGCACTAGGAGGTCATGATAGTATTTAGTTGATTTAAATCTCTCTTCGAAGGCATCCTTGATGTCATTCTAACCCGTGATGGACCAGTCAGGTAGGGGGTAAAACCATTCTGTTGATATCTCTTTGAGGGACTGTCATCACCAATCCGGCACTATGATAATTCTTCACCGGGAACTCCTCGTGCTATGATTATTTACTAATGCACAGCCTTTAGTTTGGTGGATGTAATCTGGAAACAAAACAACAACCGAACACAAGAATACCATTGACTATGATAAGACAGAATGATGAAAAATCTGAAATATCAAAATAAATTATAATATTAACATGAAACTGTTACAATCTCACCCATGAGATACTTCAACAAGACTATGGGAGAAACTTTACCATTACACCTCTTGATGGCTTCTTCAACACACCTTTAACTGATGGCTTCCTTCGCACACTTCCTACAATATTTCTCACTACTTCTTTCTATGCTAAATGAGGGGGGTGGCCTCTCTATTTATAGAACTTCTAGGCTTATCCATCCTATCTCTAAGATAGGATAAGAAATCCACTCTGACGAATCATATTCCATACCTTAACTCTTATCTGTACATGTAAGCTTATCTGTTAAGATAAGATAAACCTTATCATTTTACATGGGTTCCACATTTTTAGACTTTTTACAAATAAAATACACAAAATATTTATGACCTCACTCCTTGTCCTTATTACCAATATAATATTTCTAATTCCTAATCATGTAGACCCTACTTCTCTAATTACCCAAACTTTGACATTTTAACATTACCGGACCACTTACGACAAATATTTACTTTTTACAACATTCCTATTGTACTTTGACTGTTACCGTACTCCACATTATTGGCGGCACCGTACTGACGGCGCCGTTATCTTCTATCAGACGCTACTACTAATTACACTTAACAACATCCTATTCCTAATACATACATTAATGAAATAGAAATTTTGGAGGAAAATTTTAGTGTCGACAGGACTCCACGTACAGTCTCACAACAATGTCTACATGTCAGACACCAAGAATTCCACATGATTTCATGAAGGCAACGATGTGTTCTTTAGGATGTTGTGTGTCATCACCTTTCAAATTTGGAAATTTCTTGTGGGAACTTGTTGGTAGATCATGAAGAGGAGTTTTAAGAGCAAACGTGCCTTTATGTATTACACATGGAACAATGGGTTGGGGTATTTTTACTTCATCTTCCATTATCATTTTTCCTTTTGCTTCAGCCCTTGCTTCTACAAATTTTTCTTCTTTCAGGAACTCAATGCTCAAGGGTGCTTGAAAAATGAGAGAATTTGAAGGGGGAGTATCAACAAGTGTTTTGATAGTATTACCAAGTGAACTGCTTGAAGATTCAGAGGGAGAGGAGGCTCGAGAGAAGAAGTATGGATTATCTCTAATTCATTCTTGTTGCTTTTGCAAAGCCTCGAAATTGGAATCAACACCACCTCTCGACCAGTTCAACCTAGTGTGTCTTCCTTTAGCTATCTTTTTGAAATTCTTGAAGTGGGAATATGAAAAGACAATGTGGAAAATGAAAGGTCGCGTGCAAGAATTGACAGTGTATCTTTCAATAATAGATTTTTATGAACTTTTTTTTTGTTTTTTGTCAATATTTGATTTTTAAAAAAATTTGGACTTGGTCATATTTTGGGTGTAGATGCTGCCAAGTTTGCCCCACGGTGGGCGCCAAAGACTGTTGGTGAGAAAATTTATCAGGTGGAAAAACTTGTGGATTTTCTTGACAATGCTCTGGGAATCTAAGTCCCTCTACTTAACCGGTGCAGCTGTCGTATATGAATGCATGTGAAAAGGTGGATTTTGTGGTACCTTTTGACCGAGGATCCAACAGGGGAACTCCACTAACCCTACGACAAAGCTAAAAATCTCTTGCTAGGGAAGAATTTGTCTGTAGAGAGGGAAAGGGAAGTGAGAAATGAGGTACGAGAACTAATGTTACATGTAAATAATCAGATTCCTGCACACACTAGTTAAAAACTTTAACACATGCATTCTTGAGAAGAAACAACTCTGCAAATAACAACAAGACCAAATAGAATTTTTTGATTGAAAAGTATCAAGAAACCCCTTAGTCAAAGAAAATTTGAAACTCGTTATTCTTTTATTGATTGCTTAAACCAAAGTTGTACATACTGTGGGAATGGAAGAAATTTGAGAGTGGAGGAAAGTAGAAGAAAATGGCTATCTCCTTTGCTTTCTCTTAATACAATGCACTCTTGAGTTTACAAGATCAATTGCCAACCCTTTGAGATGAGAATGGCTTTACAATTTATAGAGTAGACTTGACTCCTCATCTTCTTCATGACCCTACATATGCCTTATTTCTAACTTTAGACTATTCATATTCCTACAGAATATTTAACTCCCTTTTATAAAATCAAGGTGACTTAATTTACATTATGTTTCTAAAGTCACATTTAGGTGACTTAAAGGCATATCAAAAAGTGCAAATCCCAGCAAAGAATTAGAACATTTAAAGAGAGATAAAGATGGGGGAGAGGGAAGAGAGAGAAAAGGAGAAGATGTTTCCCCTGATGAATTCTGATGATCCTCGTTGATGGAAAGCTCTGATGTGACGAAGTTCTGAATGTCTTGTTGTGCCAAAACTGCTCTTTGAGTGTGACTTACTATTTTTTGTAAATGCCCAGATGAGAGACTTACTATTTTTAGTAAGAGGTGATTTTTACTTCTTCTTGATCAACTTGATGTGATGAAAATCTTCATTCAATCCTATGCACATTGCCTTCGTTTTGACCACTTCTTGGGGTGACTTACTATTTTTAGTAAGCACCCATATAAGTGACTTACTAGTTTTAGTAAGTGTTCATTTTCACTATTTTCTGCTCTAGATAATCATTCTAGATTCTTTGAGATCTTCAGTACACACTGCCTTTTCCATAGCCTCTTTTGATGAAGACTTACCAAAAGTAACAAGCATGTGTAAGAAAGCTTACTATTTTTGGAAAGTGGATTTTGATGCTCGGTTTGTGACGGAGTATATTTTTTTGGATTCGGCTTTTTTTCATGATCACATCCTCCAAATTTCACTTGATTTCACCCCCTACAATGATTGGAAATAATTTTTGAAATTTTAACATGGTAGTGGCTTCGGGCACGAAGCTGCCATGACAACCATTAATGGAGCTCAAAATTTGAAGGTCTTGTTTTTTTCTCTATTTGAAATGAAAACAACTCCATTACAATAGTTTTTTCATTTGTAGCTCATGTGCAATTTTTTAGCTCATTTCCATTACCAGAATGATGGGAAATCTGACGAATGTGAGCCAGTGCACAAAGTGAGGATTTTATTGGAACAAATGATTATCAGCACCGTTTTACCTCTCGTTTATTGCATCTTGTTTTCCTTAAAAAATGTGGCTTTATGCAAAAGACGACATCTCGATCCGACTTTTATTTTACAAGATATGAGGATTTTCCGATTGAGTGACTTCATGGTTATCTGGCAAAAAATATTCATTTTCTCCTCGTTCTTCATTTCTTCAACATTTTTTATCAATCCTTCCCCTAAGACCTTTGTATTTTCATGAATTGGATGATTTTGTGGCCATGGAAGAGCTGGTTCGAAGCAACAATGGTGGACCAAGTGTCTAGACAATCATGAACGAAGCCATGACAAGGTATGAAACTGTGAAGGAGAAATGAGGGGAAAGAATGGCTTAGTGCCGGATTTAAATTTTTCAAAAAAAATTCACAAAAGGAGTTGAGAAAATTTTTATGTCCCTGACATCCCGCACCTCAAAGGTATGTGAGGGACATCAATTTCTATGGTGCTCAAGGTGATGACACGTGGAAACGATCAACGGTGAAGGTTGTGAGCTCTCGTAAGCACCTGGGGGATGAACTAGTGATCCTGAAGGTCATATGTGGGTTTATAGGACTTCAAGGGGTCTGGGAAATTTTTTCCAACCTTGATGTCCCTTACCCTAAGGGAGTTCAGGGACACAAAATCCCACCATGCCCCTAGAGCTGAAAATTTGACTAACTCGCAAACCTTGAGGAAAACTTGCGATGACAATATCTTAAGCTTCAGATGGTCGATTTTGATGAATGTTTATATGATCTTGATTGTAAATGGCCTTTTTAATCCAATGGTGGGTGTCTCATGTATTTATTCATTCATTTTTTCCTTAAAAATTGGAAGTTTGGTTTGGTACTCCACCTGTGCCTTAGAAAATATGCCTATAGACCTAATGAGCCAAAGTGTTGTGAAAAATATGATTTCACCATATTGTAGGTATTGGAATTACATTTCCAGTGATTTTTTTCTTATAAATCCATCCAGAGCTCTTAGAATCACCTTCTAAAGCTCAGCGATTGTTTTTGCATGTGCACTAACCAGGCATGTGAACCCTAATTCTGGTGAAACTGCCCCAGCTTCTCTGAGCTCTTCCAGAATCTTCCTAAATAATCTCCATGATGTCCCAAGACCTTTGAATCACCTCCAAATCCAATTAGGATCTTTTTATCCAGTCCATGGGGTTTCTCTATCCCTCGGAAGGCCAGTGATATCCCTTCCCATAACTACCTGTAGCTTTGCAAATGAACTCCTAAAATCACCTAAGGGGAATGAATGGAATTTCCTAAATCACCTAGGGGGATGAGATGGAGTTAATTAGGAGGTCACTTGGACTGACTGGGCAGTCCTAGGGTTTCTTAGAATGATAGGATTTGAAAAAATTAACATAGGGGTATAGTTGTCATTCTCAGAAATTGTTAATTTCCTTGTTGCACATTTGCATGACAACACCCATTTGATATAGTCCAAGCTGGTACTAAAATACTGTTGGGAACCCATGTTCATCATGAATTACCTACTTATGACTTACAAACACTGAAACATCTAGAAAAATGTAAGAACCAAATTATAAATGCTAACATTTAATTTAAACCTGCTCTCTTAGCTATTGACCCTCCTCATTACAATAAAAATAAAAAATAGGGTCCTAAAGTAGGGAAGGAAATATATGCATGAGTTTATGGTCATAATTTAAAAATTGAGACTGTGTCCTTTAAGACCACCTCAAAAATTATTAATATCGTACAAAATAATTCACCTTTTGTGTTTCCATTCAACTCAAAGGGGCCTTCCATGTACTATTTGTACTTACATGAAACTAAAGAGGACCAACCTTCTTTGGCCATGATGTGAATATGGTAGAAATAAGCTGATAATAAAGTCCCTCTATCTGTATTATCTTATGATCCTCTCCCTGAGATAAACTTATGGACCATGTACTATAATAATGCCAAATGTTCTACAAGGGAAGGGGAAGACAATGTCTTAATTATCTCGGGAGAATGATTTTTCCTTTTGGTTTTATTTTAGAATTGGAATGCACCAATAATATGACCAAGTATGAATCCTCATTGACTAGCCTCCTCTTAGCTCATATAAACAATATGTTGAGACTTCATATCCTTAACGATTCAAAGATAATTATGAACTAGTGACATAAGTCTATCATAAAAAATTCAAACACCTGCATCTATATAAGAGCACGTCCCAAAGGTTGGTTCAAGACTTCAATTTCATATCTATTGAATCTATCCCTAGGAATCAAAACCAACTAGTCGATGATATTTCTACTACTTCTATGTGATATTGTCCTTTCCATGGGCTTCATGAAGCTGATTTTTTTCTCTCACTCAGAGGCTGTCCGTTCTTTAAGAAGGAATCCCCACTCAAGGAAGGTGCCATTGAAATATATACTTGGGTTGTTAAATATCAACATAGAAGAGAAGGGTGAAGCTATTCTATAGTATCTAAATTATTATGAACACCTTCCTCACTCACATCACAAGAATGGTTTCTCTATGAATCTACACCCTTCATCCCCTAGGATGTGAATACTATGATTTGTATTGTTACGATTTAGAGACCATATACCTTGATGTTTATGAAATTAAATAGGAAGATTTAGATCTCCCCCCTGGCACTACCCGATTTTGAATAAGGTAACACTTCTCTCATTGAAGACACCATCGACATAAATATAGGAACAAAGGAAGAAGCAAGGATCCTAAAAATATGGTCTTCATTATCGCCACAATAATTTGAAGACCATAAGTCCTTTCTTGCTGAATTATCCTAGGCTTTTGCTTTCTATTAATTTAATATGACTGGTATCCATATGGATGTCATTGTACACAACCTAGTTATGAAACCCAAAGCCAAGTGAATCAAATAAAATTTACAACCAATGAAACCTAGGATAACACTAATGGTGAAAGAGGAAGCTATCAAACTACTAAAAATTGGTTTCATTAGACCAATAGATTATATGAATTGGTTATCCTACATCATGCCAGTCTTGAAAAATAATGACAAGATTCTAATTTGCATTGAATTCCATGATATTAACAAAGTGTGTCCCAAAGATGATTTTCCATTGCCTTCTATTGACGTAATTTTTGATGAAATGAATGGATATGAGCTCCTCTCACTCATGGAATGGTTCTCGATGGTTATAATGAAACTAAATTTTAGTAGAAGATAATAATAAGACTTAATTCACCACCCCCTAGGGAACCTTATATTACAGGGTCATGCCTTCTAGCCTCAAGAACATAGGGGAAACCTACCAATGACTAATGACCCACATATTTCATGAACTAATTCACAAGATCGTTGATGACCTTCTTGCCAAGGCTAGAATAAGGGAAGATCATGTAGGGGTTTTAAGGACCATTCTCCAAGGCTCATTAAATACAATATGACCTTAAATCCAGAAAAGTGTGTGTTTGGAGTGACACTTGGAAATATACTAGGATACATCATATCCAAATGGGGCATCAATGTTGATCTTAAAAATATTAGTGTTATCCTAGAGATGGTCTTGTAACCACACAATAAGGGATCTGATCATTCCTTGGGAAACTAGGGGCTATACATAGATTCATTCTAGATATCACTTACGTGGATAACACAATCAACAATTTTTTACAAAAATATAACACCATCAAATGGACCTGATAATGCCATGAAGATTTTGAATCCATCAAATTCTTCCTACTATCTCCTCTCACTCTCATGGCTCCATGATCTGATAGACAGCTTATTCTTTATCTATGAGTGACTGATGTGTTTACTGTGTATATGCTTACTCAATAGGACTATAATGGAAAATAATGGATTGTGTATTTTATCAGATGTGTTCTTATGTAATATCATACATGATATTCTCATGCTGAAAAGTAATGCCTCGCCATAGCGTTCACTACTAAATGCCTAAGACATTATATGCTAAATTAAGAGACTAGGGTAATCATAAAATCTCATGGAATTCACACTATTTTAATGTAAGTAACTCTCTCCAAGAGAGATGACCATATTGTCACACTCGATGAATTTGGGTTAACTTATGTCAACCAAAAATTGGTCAATTGACAAATAGTCGCTAATTGGCTGGCTGAAAATCCCTTAAACTCAAGAGATTTAGTGTACGTTGAACTTCCCGAAAAGTTAATTTTCTACATAGACAAGCCCAACGTTGCTTCATCTCCTTCGTATATAGATGAAGTCATCTCCCTCATCGAGCACACCTATCTATAGAATGTCAATTCTCCAAAAAGATGATGCCTTTGTGTCCTTGGTACGAAATATGTGATTTTAGATACAATATTATATAGGAGATCCTTTGATGGTATGCTCCTTCATTGTGTCAATGAGGAAGATTCTAAACACGTCTAATTTCAATGTTATGACAAGGTTTGCAGTGGTCATTTTGGTGGCCATGTAACAACCTACAAAATTCATAGGATGGGCTACTTTTAGCCCACCCTAAAAAATGATGTAATTGAGTATGTTTGAAAATGTACCAATAATTTGTTAAGATTATACACATTCTAACATAAGAACTTCACCCAATTGATACACAATGGCCCTTTTCTATGTGGAGCCTCAACCTAATTAGAAAATTGAGCCCTATTTCTATAAATGGGCACAATTTCATCATTACTGTAATTGAGTATTTCAAAAAATGGGTAAAGGCCACACGTCTTACAATTGTCAACAAATTATTCATAGGAAAGTTCATTCTAAATCTAATTATCTACATATTTGGAGTCATGTAGATCATTATCTCCAATAACAGGAGCTCTTTCAAGAATGTGGAAATGTGGGAATTGTGCAAAAAAATCTCCATCTCACATCACACTGCATCTCTTTACCACCCTCAGGCCAATAAACAGGAAGAAGTGACAAACAAGACATTAAAGTCCATTTTTCTTAAAATAGTCAAAAATAATAAAAGGGATTGGAATTTACAACTATATCCTATGTCATGGGCTTATCGAACTAGCATACACACATCTACTGATGCTACCCCATTTTCATTAGTCTTTGGAGTTGAGGTTTTCCTTCCATTAAAGGTCCAATTTCCTACCTTACAAGTTTCTCTCCAAGGTATCCTAGATAAAGATGAATATAAGGAAACATTTCTAGTTGTTTTAGACAATTTAGATGAGAATCATCTTCAACTATGTTATAACACAAAGTGTATGTCACTCACATGTCTCAAAGATACAACAAGAACATCCATGAGTTCTCTATTCAAGTTGGTGATTTTTTTCTTTTCCAGGATAATCAAATTGACAATAACACTGGTGAGGGATGTAAGTTTTGGCCAAACTAGTTAGGACCTTACTTAGTCACTAAGGACTTTAATAATGGGGATTTCTAGCTTTATACGCTTGAAGATGAAGAGTTTGGTGAATCAATCAACTCACTTCACCTCAAGCAATATTATATTTGGTTTCATGTTTTACATTTCCTTGCATGTTTCATTTTCATTTTGTATTGTCCCACTTCACCATGTTTATACTTGAAAAATATGCTTAAAGTTAATATTTAGTCTATCTTGTCTTTGGTTGTTAGTTTTCTAGTGTTTGAATTCTCGTTTTCCCTAGCAAAACTTACCCAGACATAAGAATATTGATTTATTTAGGTCTCTAAAGGATTATCCATGACACACTTCCTTACACATCTCTATTTGACTAGAAAATATTAGGTTATCTGATCCCCTAAAGTCTCACTTTCCTACCTTGGCCTTTATTGATGATCCCTTGTATCTTACTGGCTACATGGGGCTAGGGCATGGGAGACATATTTCACTTCACTCTTTAAGAAAATAATATACGTAGGAAGAAGATAATTTTTCATTGACAAATCTATCACATTACTCACCCATGTCAGTTTTTGGTGATGAGCCCATGTATCTTCCTAGTTGTGTGAGGCAAACACTCAATGGTAACACCATTACTTGCCCATGTCTAGTCTTTGGTGATGATCCCATGCATCTTCCAAATCACGTAAGGCTAGATATGGGGGTCACACAAATAAAAAATATATGTACCAAAATTTTAAAAAATATAATACAAGCTGAAATAACAAGATTTCTAAAAATCCCAAAGAAAATCTAATTAATTGCGAACAAGAAGAGACTGATAATTTCCATTTACTATTATGTTACAATTGGATACCAAAAGGTTTAAAACTAGATGTCTATATAGAATTACCACCCTTTTTTCCCCTAAATAATTTATCGGTATTGTTTCCCTCTCCTTTCACCATGATATCCATAAATGCCTCCATTTTTGTCTGTCTACCATTATGCATCCCCGTTTTGCAAGAACTATCTATAGAATTATATGTATCTCTCTCTCCTCCAAAACAACTAGTCATTATATATCTACATCTATGTTTCACCCATACATCATCATACATATAACTCTAAAAACTAAAATATTATGTATTTATTTTGTTATTCACTAGGTTGCATACATATATAAACAAAAAAACATAGCTTAAACAATGCATAATCAAATGATTGACATAACATCATGTAATCAAAAATCTAATACATATATGGGGTGTGTGTGTCGATTAAGGTTTACACAATCGGTCATCAAATCCATACTTAATGGGCAAGTGTGGGCTCAAAAAATAAAAATATACAAAAAATGGGGCATATAGGTTCCTCCCTACACAATATATGTCAAAATTTATAGTAACTCTAGGATCTCTAATGCAAACCCCCAACAGGATGATGTGGAATCCTACTCCTTCACCTCTGAGACCCTATTTTGGAATGGAAACATATCCTCTACCTACTCCTTTATTGAAACCCACTCACCTGAGGTATTGACATCATCTATATTTATGTCCTTATATTTGAAGAGGCTCCATGTCCTTCAAACACATGCACAAAACCTCTCTCATAGTACAAATCTCAACCTCTAGTGTTGAGGTATTTTCCCTCTTACTAGCTAAGAGTTGTGCCTCATGGTATCTACCAGCAAAAACATCATTATGCCACCTAACACTCCAAGGAAGTCAAGGATCTACCTGTAACTTGTCAACAATATTCCCTGAAATTGAGGAAAACATGTCAACTAAGGTGTCTTGAATCAACTGTTGTCACTCACAGGTGTCTTAAAAAAGTGATCAACTAACCACTAGATGTAACAAAGTCACTAATACTAGCAGTAAAAAATAGTAGTTTAAATAAACACAAGAGTATAAATGTAAAACAAATAAAAAAGGGCCTACCTAGATCCCTCTCCTACCACTCTGGGTCTGACCTAGCATTGAAAGGATCATATGCATCCTTCTCCTCCTCCTCTGGCCCATGTCCCTCACCAACATCTCCTTGTATGTCTCCTCCCTCACCCTAACCAATGAGGTGCATAACTCGTATGGGAACTAGTCCTTGACCATGCCCTACCACTGTTAGCTAATACCCATGTGGTTGTCACTTCCCTGGTGGTGGTAGTAGATGTGGTATTGCACCTTCATCCTTTATGTATCATGTGGACCGATGCTACTCCACCAACATATGAAAAAATAGGGAATCACAGTGTCAAGCCAGTCCACTCTAATCTTCCCATCCAAGTGTTTTATCACTCACATGTGTCATGGTACATTAATGGTATAGTTGGGAGTGCGGTGGCCAATGTATACCCAAAATATTTTGGTACCTTACTAACTAGACGTACCTCAAAATAGCCCATTTTTTTTTCTTGACCTACCTCGTGAGAGAACATGCTATTAGTGAAGTTCCATATTTAGCCCAAGAATTTCGCATTACCAAGTATTACTCCACAATCATGTATGTTTCTATCAAAGCCACATCCACTTTAGGATTGTATCTGAATGGGGCCATGTTCCCCTAAAGGAATACTTTGATCTCTCCATGATAGCCCACTATAATTTTCCTAGCATATGGTCTAAAAATCTCATACACCCAACTCATAACGAGTATCAGGTAGCTCAAACCATGGCCTCCCAACCTCTCTACTTTGTATTAACTATATAGGTGTGGGATAACATATCTTGTGCCCAACTATAGATGCAACCATGGCTCTTAATCTCCTTGACAATGGGAGCCCAGTTGTAGTGAAGAGTGTTTTTACCCTTATCCTTGACTAATCGAGAGAAAAAAAATCCAATGATCACCTTACGAAAGTTTGGAATGTGATAAATATGATTCACTACCAATATAACCCCCTACTTGGCACCACCTTTAGGTGCCTAGGCATCACCAAAATAGTTCCCCCACTCTAATATTTGGGTTGTCCCTATAGTATTTTATAATGTAACGCCCCTCCCTATGATCAGGAGACCTATAATATTGTAAACATCCTCTAGAGTGATAGTCTACTCTTCTGTCACTAATGGAAACCATAATGTTTTCTAGTCTATTTCCTGGTAACTAATAATATCGTATATTATATTTCTCATATGAGAAAATAATGGGGTCTCAGTTAATTTCAGGAGACATGAGTTAGCCAACAAAATAGTCTCTTGCAGATTCAGCTGAAATATCACAACCTGTAAGCAATCTAACTCTCTAGCTCATCTCCACATAACGTATCTACTTGTAGACACATGTTTCTAGGCTAAACCCTCCACATCCTCAAATCTTAAAATCTATCTCATTATCCTAAACCATGAATTTACCCCATGTAAAATCAAATTCTACCTCCTCGTAAATCTTATTTACCTATCCTAAAACATCCTTGACCACCTACAACCCATCATAGCCCATTTTATCCTAACCATCTAACCTCCCTAGCATCTTCCTAAACCAATCAAGCTTACATCTTAACCTAATTTACCCTTTTAGAAGTGGTTTAAACAACTTCCAAGTGGGTTTCACGACATTTTCCGGATCACCAATGACCCTAACAAAATCATCGATGATTATAAAAGCAACATCAAGCCCCCTGGTTAGATATCTTCTAACAATCATAGTAAAGCTTTGTTCCTTTCAAGACTGAAATGACATCATTTCAGACATCTTGGTATCTCCATCACCCTTGTTACGTTCTCAAAAGCTCTGTAAATTTTATAAGAATCTCATAACATCATTTTATAGTAGTTATCAACAAAGGTGAGTTTTAATCTTCTTTTTTCACCTTCATTCTGTCAATACATCCCATTAGATACCACATTAAGTTATAAATCATTCACTTTATATCAAATCTACATTATATCAAAAGATCAACTTTTTCAAAATAATTGCAAACAATTTTACCTGAATCCTACAAAATCGCTAGTGATCCCTATATTTTAATCATATTTATTGTACATACATTCATTGTATCATTCTATTTTATATATAATCTTCTTGTTTTCAATATGTGTCTCTCTATAAATGATAGTGTCAGGTGAGTCATAGCCCATTACCAACATGTATGATATTCTGATAATGCAATATCCCTTTGTCTAGGAACAATTCAACATTGTGAAAAAATTGTGCCTTTGTGCCACCACCTTGACACCAAACATTGAATACATTGAAGATAAACTCTAAGTCATACAAGAAGAATGAGATGCAGAGAAAAAATGTTGGTTCGATTACTTCTTAGACTTAAATATTTCTGTATCCATCACCTGGGACACCTACCACACGGAATAAGATCTTTCTATACCCCTAGATTTCTAAATCATGTTTGTATTGTAAATTACTTTCATATCATATCATTTGATTGTAAAAATGAGTTGACACCCTTTGAGGAAGCCCATTGGTTTTTGGGATTGGATTTTCTGAGAAACTTATCAAATATTTGTCTAATATCTATTTCTTAAAGCTATTTTTACATGTAGGTTCTCTCATTTGCTAGGAGTCTCTTGTGTATTTTGCATCCATTCATCCTGACATTGTACTATCAATGTGGGTACCGTTAAAACCTATTGTCTTCTGATTTTTTGTGTGTTTATCATATAATTAATGGACTGAGATTCACCACAAACATTTCGACACGCCCAGTGGGAACCAAGTAACTTTTTCATTAGATTTCATATATATTTTTTCTTGGAAAATCATCTACATTTTCAAATTGGAATGCTTTGATATCACTTCCCATAAATTGAGGAAATTAAAAAATCAAAAAGGAAATTTTAACGATTAAAGGTACACCTTTTTCTCTCTTTTTCATTCCTTTTCAACATCACATTTTGTGTGCTCTTCTTCATTAAAACCAACAATCCTTTTGGGTCTTAAAAATAAATTTATTATCTTCATGTTCATATAGTCTACTTAGGGGTTAAATGATTTCATTTAGAATCTTACATGACACACAACCAAACCACATCTTAAATCAAATTCACATATAAACACTTCCTTCCATGTCTACCTACTTGGATTTCATCGTCAAGAGGGAAGACAACTCTGTGTTTGTTCGAGTATAAACAATATGGTGGGAGGTATACCTGCTAAGCACCTAACACCCTTATCAATGTGGGACCATGAAGTGATCAGGTATTCCCTAATATCACACCTTGTAATGACACCAACATAGATTTGGGTCTCTCATACCTTTGGGTATATTGAGGACTTCAACTTTAAACTTACCTAAAACTAACCTTAGCTGATCTCTTATGTAATACCCTCGTTAACCATATTTTATTTTTCAAATTATTTCAACTAATAGAGATAATTTAAAATTTATTTGTGTGTGTGTGTGTTGTTTTCATTTGTTTTAGATAACCATCTTTCCTTTTTTCTTCATTTTTTTTTTTTAGTTCACGGTTCTAAATAGACTATAGTCTCACCTTCAAAACATCTACAATATAACATATTCACTCCAAAAATCCTTAGAATCAACCCAATATCATATTTAAAACATCCCAAGTATGTAAAATTTGTTACAAAGACCCTTAGAAACATATCAGGAACCTCTGAATTCTCCCTTCACTTAATTTGTGACATCAAAAGTTTCTTTGTCTTGACCCTCTATAATTATTCCAAAGTGGTGATCCATTATTTGTAGAACTCCTAGAATCCAACCTCATTTCCATTTGTGGCTACCTTTCTGAAAAATTTATGCATATCAATTATTCCCCCTTTTCTAAAATATTGTCCATCTTATGTCATTGACACTTGCGACTATTCTAAAATTTACGACTCCGACTATCAATCCATCATCAAATAAATATCTCCTTGCCCTTCTACTAGTGATACATGGATGTCAGCACCTGTATTATCTGCTCATGTTGTTAGTAGTGACCTCAATTCCATATCATCACAGAACACGACCAATCAACAAGGACCCACGTCATTAGATTCCTCATCTAGCTAACAAGTTACACAAAATCATATTAATACCTCCTCATCCACATCCAGTCACTGACCTCTTCCTCTCTCCCTCCTCCTACAAGCTCAGTTGGTATCCCTCACTCTAAAAATCCACTGATTATGTCTCAACATGTTTCATCACAAAAACCTAGCTCTTTGATCCAAAATCTAGTCCTATCTATCCCTATATCTACACTACCTATCTACACGAAAGGAATTTCTAGTACTCTCCCATTCTCACAAAAAACATCTATCGTGCCTCTCTCACAATGTAGTTACATATCTTCACAATATATCCCACAGCTATCAAAACCTCCTGTCCACACTTATATTCCTTTCCCTTACCAATACATCCAAATATCAAAACCATTAATCTCCCATTACACCCATAATATTCCAACAAGTATTCCTACCTCTTACAATATTACATTACATTATCCCTTGTATCAACAATCAAACCCCCACACTTATAACCAAGCCAATCCTCCTTTAAACACACAACAACCTTAAAAAAATACCATGCAGGCATTAATAAGTAGAATCATGAGTCTTAAAGATTATACCATGATACCTAAGAGCAGTCTTTCTTATGAATAAATCTGCAATGAACATATCAGTCCATCTCTACCATTTAAAGTCAATCCTCCTAACTAGGAACTACCTAAGTTTATCAAATTTTATAGTAAGGAGGACCCACAACAAGATATCAGGGCCTTTCGTCATGCCTACTACCTCATCGCCCACGATCAATATTTTATGTTGAGGAGCTTTCCCATGTCATTTCCCAACCTTGCCCTCAACTAGTACAATAGTATTCCCCAAAATTCCCTTTTCTCATTCACACAACTAACATAGTTGTTTCTAGAACACTTATCTATCAATATAAAACATAAGATCTCTATCATCAATCTGTAGGCCATAAAAAATTGAAGATGAGTCTATCATTGATATCTTAATCAGATGGCGAGGGATTATTAATCAAATATCCTTCTCCCTTCCACAAACTGAGTTAATCAATTTGTTTGCTCAATCCTATGCAAAACACATATCATCCATATTACAAATTTAATCATTCCAAACCTTTGATGAAGCCTTCACCATGTCCAGAAATTTGGAACTCTGAGCCCTCAAGGATGGTAAGGTAAAATTATGATCTAACAAACCCAAACTTGACCCCTCCTACAAGGATTCTTCTAGCATGAACAAATCTAAGGGTTCCACAAGCGTAGTGTTGACAATTTTTGCACTTGTGCAAAAATGGGAAACTTGAAACTTTGTTACGATGGATAACATTGGTGAAGTATACCTAAGCTAGGGGAGGTTCTTTTAGACTATATTGTTATTGTTGAATTAATTAATGATTACATGAAATATGCAACTATGTGTGCTATTACAAAACATAACAGATCACATATGCTACAATTTCATGCTATCTTCAGCAAAAGAACAAAAAGCCCCGAAGGACAGTTGTGTTGCCTTGATGAAGACACCAAATTACAAAATAGATGAAGTGTTAGATTTTGGAGCAGCAATCATGACTACAAATTATAGAAATCAGAGTTCATTACTGGATGTTACAGTTATTATTTCCTTCATGATTAAGACATTCAATTATATTATTGGGTTGTTTAGTTCATCATACAATCCATATCAGAAAGTAGAAATGCAGAAAGAAATACACAACTCAATTTCACAATTCAATGTTTTATTCATAAGGAATTTCAAAATGTTCCCACACAAGCCGTGGGATGTAACTGGAAAGTAAAGTACAACTACTGAAATAAGAGGTACACATGCATGAAAGATAAAATAAAGGATTATGAGATAACCCATCATTGCCTTGGAGTTTTCTCCTTTGGTTATCATGCATCTTCATCTTCAGCTTTGTTCCCTCTCCATCTTCACTGCCGAAAGCACTGTACCTGAAAAGAAGAAAAGAGGAAAATAATCAATTACGAGCTCAGGGTTAATCCATATTCCTATATTGTCCTAATTCGTACACATGGATCTCTTAATAACAGGAGATATAGATTACTCGAAGATCAAACAATATATATGATTTACTCAATCAGAAAGAAGGAAAGAGAAGAAAAGAAAACATGGACATAAGAGAGGCCAAAAAATCCTAAATATTTTCTAACTATTTTCTCAAGTGTGTTGGAACAGGTTGTGATCAAGAAGAAATAAATCATATCTTACAGTCCTTGCTATAGATAAAGATTGCAGAGTTCAATAACTTCTATCCTATGGTACATGAAGCAGATAAGTGACAAGTACATACTGGTATGAAGGAAGAATGCAACACAAAGTTCAGCAGCTATTCTAGAAATAAAAGAAGTTGCATTACAACATAGAGGAGAGACTTGTAAATAAAAGTACATGTTTCATATTACAACTGAAGAAGAAGAGTTAGAATTTAAAGGCTGAAGTTAACTAGAGAGAGAAGATTACACTAGAAACATAATGAGAAAGAAGTCTAAGAAAATTTTGACAGGGCTTCGCCATGTAAAATAGACATTTACATCTTTCCACCATGTTGTTTTTAACTAATACATGCTTCAAAAGTTGTATGTAAATCAAATAAGTGATACAGAAAAAGTAAAGCATGCCTTAATCATATAACAATTATCATGTTTCAGTTTCCAACAACAAATCAACTTCAATAGAAAAGTGATACATTATGTATTCTGTATCAGGAAATACATCTATTATAGATGAAAAAGGGATAAAAGAAAAAATTATGAGAAAATTTTGACAGGGCATCGCCATGTAAAATGGACATTTTAAATGTTCCAGCATATATATCAAAGCTATAATAAAAAGGAAATGTAGTATTTTAAATAAAAAATAAATGAACTGCACTTTCAGTCATCAATTTAAAGTACTTTGGAGCATTCATTATAGCTTAACAGCTGAATAAAATGAAGTTTTAAGATAATTCTACAAGGTTTAGCTATTCTAAGTTGCAGTTTTAAGAATGAAGAAAATATGAGAGCAAAAAATCACTACAATATCAATGAAGTACATCCATTCACGCAAAGTAGTACTCATCTATAACATGGTGGGCCAAACAGTGAATAATCAAGGAAGTCAAGCTCATAATTTTACAAAGTACAAAGGTCTCATGAAATCAAGAAACAGTCAGAGTACCAATACTGTAAGTTACAGAATAAAATGCAAGCTATCTGTCTATGAAGAAGATGTAAAATCTCATAAGATCACCCAATGTATGCCCCCCTCATTTGGGGTGCATGAAAAAAATGTAGGAGTATGTATCCCAAAGAGAGGACCTGATGTTGAATTGATACGGATACCTATAGGGGGTATGGAATGTGCATGGTAGAAACCAACACACATGCCAAAAAAGTGGCTTGATAAATGTGTTACTAGAAAACATAACAAGCATACAATAGAAAAAATGTAATAAGTAATCATGCATAGAAGATAAACCATGAAAATCAAGTTTCAAACATGGGACATCGCTCACAATGTCACAAGACAATAAAGGCCGAAGTGGCCAAAATAATACAAACATTGATCAGACAATACATATGACATATCCCACAAATAATGGCGTACAATATCAAGCAAAATCTAACACACAATCATGGTGTCATATAGTTCCTGGAAAGAAAATTATACACATGAAGCACCCATTAGCATATTAGAAAGATAAAGAGTATTTCAAAGCATGTATATACCAATGGAAATGATTTTCTAGATAGTAAAGGTAGTAAATAATGAAACAATAACACTTGTGATGTGTACTAAATTTAGTAATGGTAGATTCCCCTAGGAGCCTTGGTTGGACTGGAAAAGGGTACAATGCCAAGCATCATTGTAGTGTGTAAGAACATGGAGCAAGTATGCATTCAAAGTTAAAGAACAAGTGAACACACATGTGTATATAGAAAATATATTGACATCCTAAGTATCTGTCTAGCATGGGAAATAAGGTGTACATGTAAGAATGATAAATCGATAGAAAATGTGACCAAGATATGTAATATTTTGTGTATAAACATAATGTAATGGTATGCAATGTGAATTTCATAGGGGCACCGTGCACCCTAGAAAATGTGGTTAAGTATGCTATGATGTTCATTTATAAAAGACCCCTCAACAATCAATAACGAACCATAGAACAAGAGTGCGTCATCGGGAAGTGGTTGGAATATGTGCGTTATAGAGATATGTCACGAAGCATAAATTGTAGAAGCTGAATGTGGTGAGGTTCATTTCATATTTAGACCCTCAGCAATCAAGTATGAACCGTGGAAATAGAATCCATCATAGGGTAATTAATTTGAAAATTTATGCTAAAAAGGTAGAGCATGAAGTATAGAGTGTGAAGTGTGAATGATGTGAGATTCATTTCAGATTTAGACCCTCAATAGTCGAGTATGAACTGTGGAACTAGAGGGCATCATTGGATATTGACGTTACAAAATGTGTTTCAAGTTGTGTAATATTTCTTAGAAACATGACTCATGAAGCAAAAAGTGTAGGAGTAGAAATGATACGCATCTGATGATGCTAGGAGGGGGAATGATAATCATGATTCCCTGAAGTGTATGATATGTATAAGATTCAAGTAAAATCATCTAGAATATCATCATTGTTAGGATCAAATCCAATTGAATATGGGTATGAAACTTGATAAGTAATAGTTTAGGGTTGATCATATAAAGAGCCATTACGACGTGAAATTTACATGCCCATTGCATATTATTTATCAGTGAAATGTATATGCGGACAATTGTGTACGTACAAACATGTGATATTTTGAGTATAACCAAAAAAAGAATCATTACAAATAGAAACACGACCGAAGGGCATGGGAAATGTGATACTAGTGTGACTAGGATCTAAATTGCCACCAATGTATTCAAGCCAAGACTACCCAAGTGTGAGTGGAAAATAACGAGAAGTGTGTGCAAGAAATACTGATAAATGAAAGATGTGGATGCCATAAGTAGTAGTGATTGATGCACTAGTTTTAGCAAAAACTTAAAACAGTCATAATTTTTTATTTGGGTTTCTGTTTGAACCCATTTTTTGTTTGAAACCACTTGTTTCGACGATATGAACACACCAGTCAACCCACCCTGCAAGTTGGAGCCATTTTAGACAAACTTTCAAGCCCAAAATCCATCATCTGGGGGCTGAAAATTAGGATTTAAGTTTCAATCCGTTTTTTTCCTATTTTTGGGCATTAGTTAATTTTAGTCTCTTGCATGCATAGTAGGTTAGAAATTTGTAAATTCCTATAATTTAGACATGTAGACAATATGAGGCAATTTTTGTGCCCATGAAAATAAGCATGTCAACCTACTAAGAATAACAGGCTCTAGTAAACTGCTACAAATAGTAAATTTCTCCACCTTGAGTAGATTTAATTGAAGTTAGTAAGAGTTTGCATGTAAACTTGAGTTGGGGGTGATGCATTTTATTTCATTATTTAATAACGCACAAGATAATTTATTTTCTTTGATTTCAAGGTATTTGTAATGTTCTGAGTGTGTGTTTAAAGTTTGGCTACATTATGTGGTATCAGAGAAATTTTGAGTCTTGGTGGAAAATAAAAAATGGTAGGAAGAGAAAGAGGAAGAGGTGTTATTGCCCATATGAATAGAAACATGCAATATCTGTGGAGGCAAGTTTATGAGATTGCTACAATTTTATCCCAGAGATAAAATCAAGGTGGAGATGAAACAGATGAAGAAGAAGTTTGTGAAGGGAGGAAACACAAGGAACACCCTTAGCTTTTGAAAAAAAGGATGATTCGAGAATTAGAAGGAAATAATAATGGGATAAGAGTTGATGTTTCAGAATATAGAGGTAGCCTAAAACAAGAGGAGATGATAGACTGGTTGAATAACATGTGAAAATATTTGGAGTGGAAGGCTATACTAAAGGAAAAAAAGGTAAAATTTACATTCACACAAAATTAAAAGGTCATGATATGCTATGGTGGGATAACCTACAAAAAGAGTGGTCAAGAAAGGGGAAAGAAAGGATTAGGACCTAGAGTAAGATGGAGAAGAAGATAAAAGAAAAATTTCTCCATGTGGATTATGCACGAACCCTATACATGAGGTTTCAAAATCTTAGATAGAACTTACAAACCATAAAAGAATACACAGTTGAGTTATACAAGTTGTCCATTTGTCTAGAGCATGAAGAAAATAAGGAAAAAATGGTTGTAAGGTATGTAAATGAATTAAAAAAATTATTCAAGATGAGCTAAGCATGCACATGATCAAGATCATGGAGGATGCCTATCAACTAGATTTAAAGGATGAAGAAAAATAGAAGCAAAAAAGTTTTAGGAGATCACTTGGTATGAATAGGGGGGAATCATCCTCCTTTCAGGGATGATATGGTTTTAGTAGAGGTAGATGAGAACAACCTCGCGGAATGGAAATGGAAGAATCTATAAGAAAATATCTCCCAAATCAACAAAGAGGTAGAGGATTTCCTTGGGGCAGAGGATATGCTGGCGGTAGAGGATGGGAGGCTTCACAAAGACTATTTGTTTGCTACAGATGTTGTGAAGAGGGGGATAGGGAATTTGAATGCCCACATTATCATACACATGACAAGAGGCAAGAATATCATACAAGATTAAATATTGTTGAAGATGAACAAGAAAAAGAAGAAGAAAACCTAGAAATCCCACCAGATGTGGGAGAATATTTGATGATCAAAAGGAAGATGATTTCTCCAAGAAAGGAGGTCAAGGGGGATGGATGGCTACGTACAAATATTTTCAGAACAAGATGCACTTTAGGAGGAAAGGTATGTAATGTTATTATTGATTGTGATAGTTGTGAGAGTATGGTTTCAAATGAGATGTTGAGAAACTAGTCCTACATTGTGAGAGGAATCCTAATCCTTACCGTATTGCATGGTTTAAGAAGGAAAATGAATTTACTATTGATAAGAGATGTTTAATATATTTATATATTGGTAAAATTTATAAGAATGAGATTTTTGTGATGTTATTCCTATGGATGCAAGTCATAGTTTGCTAGACAGACCATGGCAATTTGATAGAAAATTAATTCATGATGGGGGAAAGAATACTTATAATTTTGAAATGATGGCACAAAAATAGTTTTGCTACCTCTTAAGGAAGAGGGGAAGGCTGAAAATATTCTTTTTGAAAAAGAATTTTTGAAGGAGGAAAAGGAAACAAGTTTTTGTTATGGACTGGTCTCAAATAAAGATGAATCTGTAAATACACAAATACCATTAGAGACAAAATTTAATAGAAGAATTTTCTGATGTTTTTCCTGATGAGCTACCAAATGGATTACCACCCAAAAGAGATACTCAACACCATATTGATTTTATCCTAGGGTCTCCACTCCCAAAATAAAACAGCTTATAGGATGATCCTAACATTGCATGCAAAATTGAATAAGCAAGTGATAAAGCTCATGAGAAAGGGTGTAGTAAGGGAGGGCATGAGTTTGTGTGCAAATATAGCTTTATTGACTCAAAGAAGGATGGAACATGGATAATGTGCATGGATAGAAAATAAATCAATAAAATTACAATCAAGTGTAAGTTCCCAACACCTCCCCTTGATGATATGATGGATGTGCTTGCTAGATCTAGGTATTTAACCAAGATTGATTTTCAATGTGGTTATCATCAAATTCGGATCAGAGAAGGAGATGAGTGGAAAACAACATTCAAGAAAGGGGATGGATTATATGAGTGGTTGGTGATGTCATTCAAGTTATCTAATGCACCTAGCACTTTTATGAGGTTAATGAACATTGTGTTGCGTGATTCAAAAATTAAAAAATCCACTTGAACTAACTTAAAAATTCTTTCTGTGCATCTAGTTTTCAAAATACATATTTAATTAAGTCTTTCAAAATCCATTAAATGTCTCATTTTAATGCGAAATTCTTGAGATTAAACTAATTTTTCTTCGACCATTCGTATTCCAAAATGAGATTGGATAAATTTTAAAAAATAAACTTATTTAAAAGGAAATTGAAATAAATATAATATTTTATTGTGTAATAAAAGAGAGCTGAAGCATTAATATCAAAGAAGACACGAACAACAATATGTTTACGGGGTTTGGTAAACTTGGCCTACATACCTTGGTCATTATATGATCGTTCCATTAATTAAATAGTTGTAAAAAGATGAGATGAATGAAATTACAATGAAAATGGAAAATTAATCCTTCATATCAGTGCTTCTAGTCCTTCTCTGTCTCTCACAAGCTTCCATAACTCACAAAAATACCATAAATTGCAAGTTATACGCTTTCTACCTTTTCACAGTCTACACATTCGATTTCTCGTGCTTGTTTAAATACCAGTGAGCCCTTTAATTAGCTTGACGAGCCTCTTTAGTAGAACAAAAAGGCATTAGTTTTGGAATTGATTGGTTCTAGGGTCAAATCCCCCTCCATCTCCCTCAACGACTGATTTACAAGGTTTGGGATATATCCCACATCCAAAATGGGAAGAAGAGTTGATAGGTTTAAATATAGGCATTTTATACCTATCTACTCATGGAAATAGCCACATCTGACATTTCTCCCTCCATTATAATTGTGATCAGCTCGCTATGAGCTTGCCACATATTATGTGGCCCATGCATTGTTGAATGTTGAACTGCCCTCCAAGTTGTGGTGATAAGGTAGTTTGGCTGGATTTGGTTTGGTTGAATTGCCACCGATTTGTTTATACTAACTATCGAGCTGTGCATTCTGTTGGTTCACTGCAAGGTTTGAATGGGGCTTATAAACCCATATGAGGTGGTTGTATTGGCTAAGAACTGAGTTGATATCGGTTAGCTCATTGTATGGATAAGGAAATCCCCCAAGGTAATGTTAATTGTCCATGTTCAATGAGATCTCGTTAATTCTTACAGGTTGTTGTGATAAATATAAAATTTTATCTCCATGTTATAAGCGGTAATTCTAAACCGTTTGGTATAGTCTCAAGCATTGCCAAACATAGAAAATGACATGGAAGTTAATAAGCCAAATCATTACTAAGGTAAACAAATGAAATTCAACCCAAGTAATATAATGTGACATTCCAATAATGAAATATGGCAAAGTGGTGGCAATCCACATGGTGGCTTGAGGACACACAATGTTAGCGATGATATAATCATCCTCATGGTGGCAGGGTCCCCCTCTGATACAAAAGTGGTCCCCACCGACTACGGACTCTGTAGCCGACCATTTACCATATGACCATTGAAGACTGGAGGTGCCCAAACATAATTTTTCACCTTTTTTCACTTGTCCATTGCTGACTGAGCCACTTGGCCAATTGTATACACGTATACGTCACCATGGACTTGTTGACCCATGTTGACCTTTTTGTTGACCAAAATTTGAATGAACCCATCTTGAGCTCAAAGTGTCTATTTTCCACGTTCTTATGGTCATCGGAAAGATCTATGAAGGATCTACTAAACTATCATGATTTAAGGAAGTTTAGGGAACATTTGACACTGAAATTGATCCCCCAATCACTCCTCCCCATTGAGAAGGATTTTTGTCCTCAAAAAATTGTTTATCAACCCACAAATCATGATATCTCTTCTTGCATTACACAAAAAACATACAAGAACCTAAAATAACATTATAGGTTAATAAAATGTAAATGGTTTATTAGCTAATTACATAACTGATCAGTTAATAGCACCTAATCAAGTCAGTGGTCAACTGAAATGTTGCAACCCTATCAACTCTGTACACAATTGTCAACTGTCAAACCCACTGTAATTCCATAAAAAAAATTGACTAGATAATAACACCCATTCTATTACGAAAAAGATAGTGTTCAACTATCACTTTGTGATATGCCTGATTACAAAAATTATAATTTCATAAACACATATCAGTATACCAGACATCTAAATTGTCCACAATTAGGCTAGTGCCCACTGTCCATCTGAAACTATAATAACTACAAATATTCACTATCCAGAGTAAATTAGACTATCAATGCCCAAAAATAGCTATAGTCAACAAACTGAATCAACATGAATCTACCAATTCTATCTATACGTTGAACTGTAAAATGATAGATAACAAACTATATGCTTGCCCAAATTGGTGAACTTCATTAATCTGCAAAATGATCACCTGGTGCCACTTTACAAACCAGTTTGTTAGTGTAATAAATTTACACCCTAATTGCATCCACATTTGATAGTTTCTAAAATATAATTTTCCCAATAATGAGGGTCTTAAAAATTAGTGCAAATAACACACATGGATAATTTTTTTTGTCAATTTATTACAATATCAAACAAGTTCCCGAATGGGTCTTATAAGCATCCATAAATTTGCACAAATGACAACATTATAAAATTGCAAGTTTCAAAATTAGACATTCTGATGATTCCCATATCCCTACATATAGACGTCATCAATGTTATTTCCAACCAAAAAATTGAGAAGACAATATGAGTATGATGAACCTATCACTCAAATCTTCCCTACGGCTATTTCCATAAAAAAATTTATTAACATAGGAATAAATCCTTTCATCAAACATCAGGAATCCCTAAAATATAGATCTGTAAATGTTTGCATACTATCAATAGTTACTGCAATGCAAACATTAATTTGAGGAATGTTTTACCCATCTAATTACTTGGATTTTTCCTTTTAGGTGGTTTTTCCTCAGTACCAAAATGAGCATCTACATGAGTTAGATCATCTGTTGATTTGACATTATTTTCATTTTTAAAAACTTTCCAATTTTGCATTGAAGGAAAATGCCAATACATCTTAACATCATGACCATTACTTTTATAGTGGGAACAAAATTTATTTTCCTTATTTGTAGGATTCTTACCCATTTTTCCATATGTTGAGCTCTTTCTAGGAGAATGATTCCTTTGTTTAGGAGAGGTAACATTTTTTCCATTTCTCTCTTTACCAGAGTGAGATTGGTCTTTAACACCTTCCTTATCATTCACAAAAGGCATTAAATTCTTTATCATATTTTTCCTCTTCCAACAATATGCTGCAAAATTATTAGTACCTTCACAAAACATGCAAGGAAAATCATATTTTTTCCTACCAAAGCTATATTGTTCAAACTGAAAGAGTGTTTTAGAATCTTTAGGATTCAATTTCCCCTTAGTGATATTTTTAGTGTAAGTGGGAGGAGGTGGAATTTCATTTCCTCATTTACATGTTTTCTTACACATTCATTATTCCTCTTGATGGAGGAATCCTGCAAATCTAGTGGCGTAGAATCTTTGTTGTTGGAAGCTTGTCTTCCTTTGGCTACTTTGGAATTCACTCCAATTTTCATTTTCCCACTAGAATAACCCAAAGCTACAAATCGAGGTTGTTCCTCTACTTGTATTGGGTTAGCATCACCTTGGCCATTTTTACCAAGGCCTCTTCCGTTAAATCCCATTTTACACATTAGCTTAGACCCAATTCCCTTAGTATGTTTTTTAAATTCACCCAAAGGAATGTATGAAACTAAATGAGATGAAGAATGAAAATGTGAACAAATTATAGTGCATTCTATCATAGTACCTGCATTTGTTTTGGAAGACATTTCTTGCTTTTTTTCACCTTGTTGTAGCTTTACGAGGAGGGCATCCTTGGTCTGTATTTCTTCCTATAACTCTTTAACAAAAACCATCAACTTATTTCTCTATACAAGCATCTTGTTGACATATTCCTCTTTCTTGGTTGTAGAGGATTTTGGCTTGGATTTTAACCACACTATTTCCTCTTCTAAGGAATAAAAATTAGCTCTCAGGAAAGTTTTTTTTTCTTGGAGTTGGCAGTTAATGGATTCAAGCTCATCAAGATTCTCTTTCTTGGATAGCTTTCCCATGTTTTCCCTATTCCTGCAAACACAAATTTAATTCCACACAACTGTAGTGCACAAAAGAAGTAAGCCTTAAAATGTCTACAAATTCTGAAAACTGAAACCAATATGCAAACTGAAATAAAAAGTTTCCACACACAATCAGAAGCTATTACAACTATCTAACTGCTTTAATACCAGTGATCCCAAAATTCAAAATTCCACTTGAACCGACTTAAAAATTCTTTGTGTGCATCTAGTTTTCAAAATACAGATTTAATTAAGTCTTTTAAAATCCATTAAATGTCTCATTTTAATGCGGAATTCTTGAGATTAAACTGATTTTTCTTACACCGTTTGTATTCTGAAATGAGAATGGATAAATTTTAAAAATTGAACTTATTTAAAAAGAAATTGAAGTAAATATAATATTTGATTTTGCAATAATAGAGAGCTAAAGCATTAATATCATATAAGACATGAACGACAATATGTTTGCGGGGTTTGAAAAACCTGGCCTACATCCCCTGGTAATTATATGATTGTTCCATTAATTAAATAGTTATAAAAACACGTGATCAATGAAATTAAAACAAATATGGAAAATTAAACCTTCATAGCAGTTCTTCCAGTTCATTATTTGTCTCTCACAAGCTTCCAAAAATCACAAAAAATCCCATAAATTGCAAGTTATATGGTTACTACCTTTGCATAGTTGATTTCCTGTCCTTGTTCAAATACCAGGTAGCCCTTTTATTAGCTCGATGGGCCTCTTTGGTAGAAAAACGAGGAATTAATTTTGGAACCAATTGGTTCTGGGGTCAAATCCCCCTCCATCTCCCTCGACGACCTGTTTATAAGGTTTGGGATATATCCTAAATCCAAAATGGGAGAAGCAGTTGACAGGTTTAAATATAGGCATTTTATGCCAATCTACTTGTGGCAATAACCACACTTGACATTTTCCCCTCCATTTTAATTATGATCAGCTTGCTTTGAGCTCGCCACGTATGATGTGGCATGTGCATTTTTTAATGGTGAAACACCCTCCGAGCTGTGGTGATAAGGTAGTTCAGTTAGCTTTGGTTTGGTTGAATTGCCACTGAATCTTTTATACTAACTATCGAGTTGTGCCTTCCATTGGTTTGCTGTGAGGTTTAAATGGGGCTTGTAAACCTATTTGAGGTGGTTGCATTTGCTAAGAACTGAGGTTGTATTTTTTATCTTGTTGTATGGATAAGGAAATCCGCCAAGGTAATGTTAACTGTCCACGTTCAATGTGATCTTGCCAATTCTTATACGCTGTTGTGATAAATATGAAAGTTGATCTCCATGTTATAAGGGGTCATCCCAAACTGTTGGGGATAGTCTCAAGCATTTCCAAATATAGAAAATGACATGGAAGTTAATATGCCAAATAATTACAAAGGTAACCAAATGAAATTCAACCCAAGTAATATAATGTGACATTCGAATAATGAAATATGGTAAAGTGGTGGTGTTAGCATATGGATTTGCACGCATGCAAATGACATGCAATAGTGTGGGAACGAAGTCCCTCCTCAATGAAGGTGAGGCTGCCTTTATTGAAAACCAAAACTGTATTTACATCTGTACATTCAAAATTGTATGTGGGGGGTGTTTTAGAACATCAATGGAAGAAAAGTGAAATGAAGGAGATAGAATGAAATGAAAGAAGGAGTGGAATGGAATGAACTGAAAGAACATGCAAGAGTTAGGTAAAAACAGAGCCTAATATTACATGAAGAGGAAAGATGAATAACCAACACAAATAAAACGGAGTTTGAGTTAGCCAAATAAGAACATGCAAAAGGGAACACACATGAGCAAGTAGATAGTCAGAGCTTGATCACTATGAACTAGAACAACTGATTACTAATGTTGACAATAAGATCAAAGATAATATTTTCATGCAAGATTCAAACACCTAACATCTAATGAACATAAGAACACTAAATGTTACAAGAGACAATGAATGAGACACAAATTTCTTATTCTATTAACTCCAAAATGTTTTTCACAAAGAACACAAAGTTTCTTCTTGAAACAAAGCTTGCACAAAAGTATCTTCTCCTCTTCTCTCAAAGTCACCTTTACAAATGAGCCCCTAACTTCCTTTTATAACCCAAAATTTGGTTACAAAGTAGTTAGGGTTTTAAATGCACATTAAATAAGGCACTTAAGTGACCTTTGACTTTTTCTAACCAACTTTATTAAATACAACCCAAAAATAGAAATTACTTGAAATATCCAATGTTTCCTAAATAACAACACCTTTAAAAATATACAATAATAACCAGTGCCTTATCCATTGAAACGGGGTCCGCCTATCTCAAACGTATAAGAAATGGACTCTCCCAATTCGCTAGATATCAAGAAAATCAACTTCCTACACCGCCGGTGAAATTAGGATCTGCTGCTTTTGATAATTGAAAAGATCTAAACCTTCCCAAAGTTTCAAACATCTTTTCTTCTTCTGGAGGTTCACTTGGCCGAAGAATAGCCTCACAAAATACCTGCAATTCAAGAATTCTACTTGGCATATCATTAAAATTAACAATTTTAGACTGAGCATTCTCAAACAAGTTCTTCAATTTGATACACCGTTCCATGGAAACCGATGAGAAATTGTTGACAGGAGTGTACATGTCTTTGAACAATCATGAAAATTGTTCTTCCACCTGCTCTGATGAACACCTTTGATTATGCTCATTTACTAGGTTGTAAGGAATCTCAGCTATGAAATCCTGGATCGAGGAAAGTGAAGCGAAAACTTCATTGCACATGTTGTCATAATGGATCATAGAATCCACAAGAAGCGTCTTTCTCGATTTGAGATGTAGACACCAGAGGAAACGTGTCCCTCGATGTTCAAATTTGAGAATCCCTTCAATAGCCAACACTGAAGATTCCATACTTGTTATCTCCTGCAGACTGGGCAATATCTCATCCAAATTTGATATCGTAGAAACAAAAGTTTCTTTGAAAGAAAGAATTGGATCTAGATATACACTGATATCTTCATGAAGCTTAACTACAGTCTTGATCACTCCCTGGCCCAAAATGAGAATCTCCGAAAGCCAAGTTTTAGTGACATGGCCCAACGTGTTTATTTCCTTTGACAAATTAAGAGTTTATTCATCTGGGGCAGCCACCACATCAGGTACTGGGAAGGTGGATGATATGGGATTTATCAAATGCTAAACATACTCCACCAATTGACTCTTTTCAGCCTTGAGCCAAGAATTTTGGGACTTGTATTTCTCCAATCTTTTTAGCACGATATCAATTGAATCTCGAGCCATCGCCATGTCACTTTCTAACGTGGATCTCCCAAGTCCTAGTCTAGAAACTTCATAGTCGGCTGGCATCATAACATTACGCTCTTTGTCCACTGGTGGAATAGCAAAGTCTGCAAACTTGTTTCCATCATTATCCACCATTATTCGAGAAAGTACCTTAGGCTTCTTAGGAATGGCGTCATTCGACAGTTTGAAAAGGGCATCAAAATCAATGTCGATTGGCTTGACAACTCTCTTCCTTTTCTTCACTTCAGAATCAACCCAAGAAGGAGTTTCATTTACTATCTCAGCATATAGAATCCTGGAGCTTGAATCAATATCCTCATTATCCCTGACATCATGAGATCCTTCTTGAATCCTATCAACGGCCTCGATTTGAGGAGACACAACCTCAATGTCCACTTCCTGATCATTTGGGAGATTTTGGGAAATCCCTTCATGAACTATGTGCTCCGAAGTATTTGATATTTGAATTACTTGCACTTGAGTGGGTATTTGTTCGAAGCATGGCTGAGGATCATTTGCTACCAGCGTATGATTGCTATTAATGATGTGAGTGGAAGAATCTCTACTCGAGGTAGAAAATCCAGACACACGCTCCTTTCCTTCTTCAAGGTTTGGATCTCTGGATCTCTCTATTCGTGACACGTTGCTTGGCGAAGTGGATTTTGGCAACCATTCTTTTCTTGTATGTCGTGTATGATTGGATGGTAACGAAGTTGATCGAGAAGAAACCTTGGTCGAATGGAGGTGTCCTAATATAGGCAATTTTTGTGATTCTGAAATGTGATCCGGAATTGATTGAAATTTGGCAAGCTCCCTATCATACCAAGATATGCTTCTTTCGATAATTGGTTGGTTCTTGCCATCGAGAGAAAATTCATCTCTTTTGGTCTAGTCAATTCGAGGCAACGGTGTGAAGGCAATGTCATCGTACGAGGGATCAACGACATCCTCATCATCGGTTATGAATGAATCGGGAGGACTCCGGATGTGGAAAGCCTTGATCTGAGCAAGTGTTAGGCGAGAGTACTCCCATCTCCTTACCTCATGTTCATCCGAGCAAGCGGCCCAGAAATCCTCCATGGTAGGATTATGTTGATACTTCACTCCCATAATTGTTTGCATATAACCATTGATATCGAACTGGGATCTTTTCACATATGGATGTATGGTTATGAGAGCAAACTCCTTTTCCATTAGTTGTGCACTGAATAAGTTGGGGCATTGGTATTCCCCGATTTGGATCGGGAAATGAATTCCTGGGTGCTGCTTGTCACTAAGCAAGCAGTGAACTTGGAACAATTGTCGCGCCAGCTCCATTAACGCCCACCTATCACTGACGTACTTGGGAATTTTCCACAGGGTCCCAGCAAAGCCACTCACGCGAATGTAGGAAAAAGATGAAAATTGTATAAACCAGGTTCCCCATTGGGAAATGACACTCATGGCTTCTTTGGAAAACCTTTCCTCGGTATTTCGATTCAAGTTCCGGATCACGCGGAAGGTGAATGCATCGTTGACTCTTCTAAATTGGTGAGAACTATTTTTTAAGTTGAGCTGAGGGTAATAGTGAAAAACATTGTTTGATGACCCTAGGACTCCTCTCGTTTCAAGTCCCGAAAATAGCTTTCTTCGTGCTACCACATAGGTTAGATATGAGGTCATGTAGAAGCATCCAGTCATTTTGACTTCTATCAATTGCTTGTGAATGGTGTTGCTGATGATGGTGACCCAGTCCACAAACTCCTTCTTGGCTAGGATGATACAGATAAACTGGTACATCCATGGGTGGAAGACCCTTGCAGAAGGTAAACCAAAAACTCGACTTAGGAGAGTGATCATGTCTCCAATCTCTTCCATGAACTCAACGCGGTATAGTTCTTTGGGGAGCCTGTCAATCCGAGGTCTCTTAGTTACCAACCAATTGTTGTTAACCATTTTGCTCCATCTTAGGGGTTCTTCATCCCAGAAATCTTGCGCAGATAAGCGAGTGATATCTGCATTCTCAGGAAAGTCAGGTATCCCGAGAAATTCCTTAATGTGTTCAGGTGTGATTAAGAGGAAAGGTTCGTGGTTGTCTTTATAAATTCCTCTTCTCTCAGGATCGTAATGCTCTGCACAAGCAATCACCAATTCCAGACACTGCACCGAGACAGGGAATGCTGCTGCTTGAGGTAGGCCACTGTGGTAAAGCCTATCAGTGAAAATGGTTTTGCCTTCAGTTTTCACTCTCTCGCAAAACTGTTGCAAGTTGATGTGACCCAGATTTGTATCGGTGATGTTGTCATACGCCAACTTGATGGAGCTGGGAGGAATAATTCCTTGGAATTCATATTTCAGGGTAAATTTATTAGATCTTTCCACTAGCTTCCTTGATCTCCCTGCAGATTTCGATCTTTCGGCCATTATGAATTTAATCAAAAGGTGACTCAGGCATGCCAAACAATGCAAACGGGACTGGGTCTCAGTCTCCAACACCCCGTCGATGTAAGAAAAATATTCCCGTTATATATTATTATTATTATTATTATTTTAAAAATGATAATAATAATTGTCTCGAATTACAACCTTTAGTATGTCAATGAACAAATCAAGACCAAGCTCGAATTCTAACTCCGACAATAACAATTAAAATCCCCCGATCTTAATATTTACGTGAATGGAGTTTCCTTTCTTCGGCATTTCTTTTGGCTTTAGGCAAATAAAACAAATTTATTCTCTGGTTGTCTATTGCTATCTTCCTTGGCTGGGCGTCTCCTCCAAAAGAATGCGTGGTTTTCTTGTATTGTGTGGGCTTTGGCTTGATGTATTTTACCTCTGGCTGTGCAGAACTAAAACTTTGGACCAGCGTGGGAAAGAATTCTTTCTTTTGTCTTCTTCTGGACTGTATTTTTTTATATCACCCAACACGCAACTTGCTATGTATCAGAGTTTTTACTATTCGTGACCTTCATTTGTTGCAGCCTTTAGCAATTAAGCTGTAAGCTTTATCAGGGCCCCAGATCCATCCATATGCAATATTATGCATCCTTTCTGAAGGCCGATGAAAATGCAGAATATAACAAGGTGCAAAAACAATTCATTTTTTTTAAAAATATACTTGCCCACGGTTCAGTTGGGTCGCGTTTTATTTATTTATTTTAAAACTACAGGCAAACCTATAATAATGCGAACAGTAAAAACAGTATTGGCGCAGGATCAATTGATGAAGTTCTCAAGAGTATGGGTTGCGTACTGTCACGTATGCTTCCTGCGCACTGTTCTGTATGCTTCCTAAACTTCGTGCCTACTCACGAATGTTTGTCTGCGCTCCATCAAATGCTGCAACAGATGAATGGCTGGTGCGTATATTTTTTATTTGTTGGCGCGGCCTGCATGGAAGACTGTTCTCTTTTCTTTCTTTCAGTGTGTGGACAGTGGTTTGGGCTGTGCGCCTCCTCTACAGAAAAACGCGTGGAGTTCTCCTTCTTAATTCTTTAAAAAAAAATATTCTTCTTTGCTTCTCCCAATGCACAGGAATTTGATTTGTCCTCTGGAAACTGTTCTTTATCTAAAAACTTGTTCTACTCTCCAGCACGTGGGTATGAAAAGCTTCTTTCTTTTTTTAATTAGAAACTTGCTCAGGTTTGTCTTATCTTTCCTCCTGGTGCGGCTTTTGCCCAATGCATGGAAAACAATTTTTCTTTGTTCCTTTTTTTTAAAAGACTGTTTCTTGGCCAGTGCATGGGATTTATTTGCATAATGTCAAACAAAATATTATGTCTTTCTCAAGAAAAAGAAGCTTCTGACTTTTTCCACTGGGTTTGATGGAGGAAGTTACGAGGATTAATTCAACTTCCTCTCATCCCGGGTAGTGGCTTAAGTGCCAGGGGGGAATGGGAAAAGTAACGGGCAATTGCCAACGGGAATGGCAAAATGGGTTGGCAATCCCCGTCCAATTTCCCCATGTGGGAAATTGGGGAATTTTATGCCCGTTTTTCCAATCCATGATTTGGCAATTGGCAGAGGAAAACCCACGTGCGGGAAATTTGAAGGAAATTGCCAGGAAAGTGGAAATCCGGGTTTGGGATGCCAACCCGGCAGTTGGAAACAAAAGCTAACTTCCCCGGCACTAAAACTTCTCGGATGAACCTTCATTTATATTTATTTAATTAAATACTCCTTAAGTGATTAATTTAATCAAACAAGGAGCAATTAATTAATTAAATATTAATTAATTATTTTAATGCATTTTATAGCCTGGCGGGAAGAGTTCTTGCCCGAAAATCATGAAACGAAGACCGAAACGATCACAAAAATAAGACGATCGCAAGGAGTCCAATGAACTGCACAAAGTAATACTTTTCAAAATTTTCTAATTTTTAATTATTTAATTATTTTTTGACAATTTTGCGCAGTCAAAATTGGCTGATAACAGGTGGCAAGCCACGTGGTGGCTTGAGAACCCATCACGTTGGCGAAGATATAATCATCCTCGTGGTGGCAGGGTCCCCTCCAATACAAAAGTGGGCCCCATCAGCTACAGACTCCGTAGCCTACCTTTTACCATACAACCATCGAAGACAGGAGGTGCCCAAACAAAAATTTTCAGCTTTTTCCACTTGTCCATTGTTGACTGAGCTAATTGGCCAATTGTGCACATGTATATGTCACCATCGACTTGTTGACCCACGTTAACCTTCCAGTTGATCAAAATTTTAAGGATCTACTGCACTTTCACTATTTAGGGAAGTTTAGGGAACATTTAACGCTGAAATTGATCCCCTGATCACTGCAGGAGAACAATGGTAAGTATATTGTGGTTTGTTTTTATGATATCTTGATTTTTTAGTAAAACTAAAGAACAAAATTTGAGGCATCTGAGGGTGATCTTTGAAGTGTTAAGGAAAGAGAAACTCTATGAAAATTTGAAGAAGTGCATGCTTATGCAAGAGAGTTTGGTATTTTTGGGTTTTATTATTTTAGTAGATGGGGTACAAATGGACCTATAAAATATAAGGACAATTATTGAATGGCCTACTCCACTGAGTATAATAGAGGTAAGAATATTTAATGGTTTAACAACATTTTATAGAAAGTTTATAAAAACATTTAGCAGTATTGTAGCACCTATAACAGATTGCACAAAAGGAAGGGATTATTTTTGGACAAAAGTAACTGAGGATAGCTTTAAGTTCTTGAAGAAGAAGGTGACAGAAGCACCTATTTTGGCACTACCATATTTTTCTAAAGTGTTCGAGGTTGATTGTGACACCTCACATGTTGGTATTAATGTTATCCTAAGTCAAGATGGGAAGCCAATAGCTTTCTTTAATGTTAAATTAAATGAGTTAAGAAATAAATAATCTACTTATGGTGTGGAATTTTATGTAATTATACAAGCATTGAGGCACATGAGGTATTACTTAGTGCCTAATGAGTTTTTTTTTATTTACAAACCACATAGCTTTGAAGTATGTGAATACACAAAAGAATTTGAATAGTAGGCATGGAAAGTGGGTATCATTTTTGTAGGGTTATACATTTTCTCTAAATCATAAATTAGGAATACATAACCAAGTTACAGATGCATTTAGTAGGTGTGTCACTCTATTTACAACTATGGAGAATGAGATGGTTAATTTTGAAGCAATAAAGGATTTTTATTTTTCTAAATTTGATTTCAAGGATATTATTGAAAGGTTAAGTAGTCCATTGTCAGGTGATGTAGGTAATTTTCAGGATTAGTACCTTTTTCAGGATGGCTATCAATGTAAGGGACAAAAATTATGTATTCCACTTGGGTCTATGGCACACAATATAGTGAAAGATTTGCATAGTGGAGGATTGGTTGGGCACTTTGGTAAGGATAAGACTATAGATTTGGTAGAAGAGAAACACTATTGGCCAAATATGAAAAGAGATGTGGTAAGATATGTGGAGAGGTGTAGAATTTTCCAAGTATTGAGAGGACATGCATAGAATACAGGGTTGTATATGCCATTTCCTGTTCCCAAAGGACCGTGGACAGATTTGAGTATGGATTTTGTTTTGTGATTACCAAACAAAAAAGGAGGAAATGAATCAATTTTTGTGGTTGTTGATAAGTTTTATAAGATGGTTCATTTTATTTCCTATAATAACACTAATGATGCAACAAGAGTAATAGCTTTGATTTTCAGAGAATTTGTTTGGTTGCATAGTATTACAAAAACCATTACTTCAGATAGGGATACAAGGTTCTTAAGTCATTTCTAGAGGACTTTATGGAAGAAGTTGGGAACTAAAATACAGTTTAGTAGTGCCTATAATCTTTAGACTAATGGGAAAATAGAGGTGGTAAATAGGAGTTTGGGAAACCTATAAAGGTGCATAGTTGGGGAAAAGTGAAAACAAAGGGACTTAGCCTTACCAAAAACTGAGTTTTCTTAAATAGATTAGTAAATAGGTCCACAGGAAAGTCTCCATTTTTATATTGTGTACTGGAGTAATTCAAAAGGGGTGCTAGATTTGGTGCAACTACCAATTGATGGAAAATTCAGTGATGATGTAGAAGCATTTCCAGAACATATACAACAATCGCAGGAAGAAGTGCGGAAGAAGTTGCATAATAGTAATGATAAGTATAAGGAAATAACAAATGTCCATAGAAGGAGAATGGTGTTTATACTGGGTGAATTTTTTATGGTATACCTTTGGCAAGAAATGTTTCCAAAAGGAACCTACAACAAACTAAAGTACAAGAAGATTGGTCCATGCAATATTGTGAAAAATATAAATGATAATGCATATGAGGAAGACTTTCTAGGAAATTTTGATATTTCTCCAGTATTTAATGTTTCAGATTTATATTATTTTCATGGAGATAGTGAAGAAGGGGATGTTATTGAAGAAGTAGTATATTGAAGGTAGCAAGTTCAAGTGAAAAAGAAAGGAGTAGATTAGATTTTAGACAAGAAAATTGTGAACACGCGACATGGACAATACAATAAATATTTGGTACAATGGAAAAGATTGGAACAAGATGACAACACATGTGTCAAAAAGTGGGAGATTAAGAAGTTGGATAAAGATACTTGGTAGAAATTTGAAGAAAATAACTTGCAGGAGATGCATTTTTCTCAAATATGGGAGAATGATGCACTAGTTTTAGCAAAAACTTAAAATGGTCATAAATTTTGATTCGGGTTTTTTTTTGAGCCCATGTTTGTAAACCACTAGTTTTGACGAGATAAACACACCAGTTAGCCTAACTTTCTAGTTAGACCCATTTAAAAAACAAGTGGGCTTGAAATCCTCCATCTGGGGGTCAAAAAATTAGGATTTAAGTTTCAATTTGGTTATTTCCTATTTTTGGGAATTAGTTATTTTTAGTATCTTGCATGCATAATAGGTTAGAAAGTTGGAAATTCCTCTAATTTAGGCATGTATAAAATAAATGGAATTTTTTTTCCCATGCAAATAATCATGCAAACTTACTAAGAATAGCATGTTCTAGTAAACTGCTAAAAATAGTAAATTTTGCCACCTAGAGTGAATTTAATTGAAGTTAGATAGATTTTGCATGCAAATCAAGTTGGGGGTTGTTTTATTATTTATGACATGTTATATTTAATTATTCAATAACGAAGAATAGAATTTACTTTCTTTGATTTCAAGTTATTTACAAGGTACTAAGTGTGTGTTTAAAGTTTGGCTACATTAGTGGGTAAGTGCACCAAGTTAGGGGGCCAATGAATGAAACGTGATAATGTTATATTTTCCTAGGCTCGGGAATTCATGAACCTAAAACACGTATGAATTTATATGAACACAAAACACGTACATGTTTTGTTCTATATGAATTTTGTAGGGGCTAGAAGGAGCCATATTTAGTAAAATAAATGTTAAGTATAAGAAATAATAAAAGTATAAGATTTTAGGGTCACTCTACACCTGATGGAAGTGGTCTTGTAGTTCTGACAGTGATAATATAGAAGATATTATTTCAAAATCTAATATGGTCAGTACTTACTCATTTTCAGAATTTTAGCAGTGACCTAAAACTTTCAAGCCATATATATTGTAGTCATTCTTTGTTTTGTTAAAACATATATTCATTTTGTAGGTTTTTTGACCTTCTGGATTGGATTTTGGCCCTACCACTTCTTGAATTAGTACTAATTTTTAAATTTGGTCCATAATTTACTATAGTGACCATGAATTGGCTCTATTATGCTTGTCTACTTCTTACTAAAATGAGATCCTTACTAAAATGATGGTTAGGGTTTAGGGTTTAGTGTTTAGAATTTAAGGTTTAGGGTTTAAGGTTTAGGTTTTAGGGATTTGGTGTTTAGGGTTTAGGGTTTAAGTTTTAGGTTTTAGGGCTCAATATTTAGGGTTTGGGTTTTAGGACTCAGGGTTAGGGTTTAGGGAATAGGGTGTAGGGCTCAAGGTTAAGGGTTTAGGGTTTAGGGTTTAGGGCTAAGGGTTAAGGGTTTAGGATTTAGTGTTTAGGGTTTAGGGTTTATGTTTTTGGGCTCACGGTTTCTGTGTTTAAGGTTTAGGGTTTAGAGCTCATGATTCAGGGTTAAGGGTTTATGGTTTAGGGCTCAAGGTTTAGGGTTTAGGGTTTACAGCTCATGGTTAAGGGTTTAGGGGTTAGGGTTTAGGGTTTTAGGCTCAAGGTTCAGGGTTTAGGTTTCATAGTTTAGGGTTTAGGGTTTAGTGTTTGGAATTTAAGGTTTTAGGGTTTAAGTTTTAGGGTTTAGGGTTTAGGGATTCTATTTTTAGGGTTTAGGGTTTAGGTTTTAGAGCTCAGTATTTAGGGTTTGGGTTTTAGGGTTTAGGGCTTAGGGCTTAGGGCTCAGGGTTTAGGGTTTAGGGTTTAGGGTTCAAGGTATAGGGCTTAGGGTTTAGGGTTTAGGGTTTAGTGTGTATGGTTTAGGGTTTAGGTTTTTTGGCTCAGGGTTCAGGGTTTAGGGCTTAGGGTTTAGGGCTCAGGGTTAAGGGTTTAGGTGTTAGGATTCAGGGTTAAGGGTTTAGGTCTCAAGGTTTAGAGTTTAGTGTTTATGGTTTAGGATTTAGGGTTTAGGGTTTCGGGATCAGGGTTTATGGTTTAGGTTTTATTGTTTAGGGTTTACTATTTATAATTTAAGGTTTAGGGTTTAGGGTTTAAGGTTTAGGTTTTAGGGATCAATATTTAAGGTTTGGGTATTAGGGTTTAGGGTTTAGGGTTTAGGTTTTATGGTTTATGTCTTAGGTCTCAGGGATCAGGGTAAAGAAATATTACCCAATACAACTATCTTCTTTTTCCCATCGCATGGGAAATATTTCACTCATTGTAATGTTTTGTGTCTTACCCATTATTATTAGTAATTTACAGAGAGTATTCAATTGAAAAGTGTTGAAAGAGAGTCATCACAATTTGATTTCTTTCATTTTTTGATATTTTAAAGGAGGGAAAGGTGAGATTCATGAATGTCCAATCCTTCCACAAACCCCAGGAGTCCTTGATCCTTGGATACAGGGAGACACCATTACTTGGCTTCCATTTATAATGATAGATATATTTGTAAATTCATGTTATGACCTCTAAATCTATATGAATTTAAATTTGCTTGGAAATCACATCACACCCTTCACTAAGATTGATGATTACCCCTATCTTGTTTAAGGCACTTTTGAAAACATCCATGGGTTTATCATATAAGGAATTATCAATGAGTGGAAGGTCACTAAGTCATAGGCTAGGTGAATCCCTTTTAGAACTGAATAAGAAATATTTACTAGGTGATTGATAACCCCTTTGTGTTCTTCACCATTCCCCTATTTCTATGCTTGTTTTGAACACTTCAGGAAGTTCTGTCAAATTTACTATCCATTCTAGTAGAACAAGAACTTTCTCTTTCTCCAAAGGAGAGGATACTACAAAAAATTCAATTATGATCCTAAACCTCTACATTCGTATATTCTACGTGTTTCTTTTTTTCCCTTTAAGATTAATTTTTGTGTTGTGATGGTTATTTTTTCTAGCTTCCAATGGGTCATCCTGTATCGCATAATACCATACATGGAAATATGAGAAATGTAAAATTTGTTTCAGAGTCTGAATAAATTTACATTCAAGAGCGCAAGTATATGTGGTGAGAAATAAGTTTGGAAAAGATGTGTAGTATGAATTGCAAGGCACAAGGTAAATGTCATATCCATTTACTTACTTGTCCAACCTCTCATAAACAAGGTAGTTATATAAGCAAACTCAATGAAGATTTTAGGCACGAGACTAGGAAATATTGATGAAATATGGTTTAGGGTTTAGGGTTTAGGTTTTAGGTCAGATGGTTCAGTGTTTAAGGTTTACGGTTTAGGGTTCAGGATTCAAGGTTCAGGGTTATGGTTTATGATTTTGGGTTTAGGGTTTAGGGTTTAGGTTTTAGTGTTTATGGTTAGGGTTTACAGATTAGGGTTAAGGATTTTGGGTTGAAGGTTTATGGTTTAGGGTTTAGGGTTAAGGATTTAGTTTTTAGGGATTAGGGTTTATGGTTTATGATTCAGGGTTCAGGGTTCAGGGTTCGAGGTTTAGGGTTTAGGATTTAACATTTAGGGCTTAAGGTTTAGGGTTTATGGTTTAGGGCTTAGAATTTATGGTTTAGGGTTTATGTATTAGGGTATATGGTATAGGTTTTAGATTTTAGGTCTCAGGGATAAGGGTGTAGGGTTCAAAAATTAGGGTTTGGGGTTTAGGATTCAATGTTTAAGGTTTAGGGGTCAGGGTTTAGGATTTATTTTTTACGGTTCAAGGTTTAGGGTTTAGCATTTATGGCTCATGGTTCATGATTTAGGGTTTAGGGTTTAGGGCTTAGTCCTCAACGTTTAGGGCTTAAGGCTCAGGGTTTAGGGCTCACAGGTAAGGGATGAATATTTAAGGTTTAAGGTTTAGGGCCTAGGGTTTAGGGTTTAGGTTTTAGAGTCTATGGATTATGGTTTAAGGTTTAGGGTTTAGGGTTTAGGGCTCAAATTTTATAGTTTAGGGTTTAGTTTTATGGCCCAGGGTTTAGGGTTTCGATTGTAGAAGATAAACATTAAAAGCTTTAAGCTAAATGCTGAAATCCTGAAAATTACCTATGTACTAACCAAATTATACTATAAAAAAATTTCTCCTAAACTGTGACTCATGGAGTTTTGAGACTAATTCCATAAGGTGTAGAGTGACCCTAATTTATTATATTTATTTATACTTAAACATTTATTAGTGTAAATAGAAGCATGCCAAAAGCATATACAATGTTTATACTATAAAGAATGTGTACACGTTTTACGTTTTAACTTTTTCCAAGCCATGCCTCAAGGTTTGGGATCCGGTTTAGATCCCCAAGCCTGAGGCATGGACCTGCACAAACACAACAAACAATGTGTTTTTTTAGGAAAATGTAAAAATGTCACTTCCTCCATGATAAATCAACATAAAATAATCGATTCATTTAAATATAATTATACCACAACGTAGAGCAGAGTTTCTTCTTTATAAAAATATAATTTTTTGACTAATATAAGTTTTCCATATTATTTATTTTCTATGTATTTTTATGGCTATTTTTTGAAGTTTAAATATGTCTATCTTTCATCGTGTATCTTTGTTTTCGGTCACCAAAATTGAAAAAGAATTATACTAGCACAAACTAGGCCTAATTCTTTACATATTAAAAAAAAAATTCTAATTTTTGATATTTTTTGACGTAGTTAGGGGGGAGTATGGTTGGAGCTCCATTATTTTTCAAAACATAAAATTTTTTTACTAGAAAAATCATAAAAAAATAAATACTTGCTAAAAAAATCTATAAAAAAATCAAGCACAAACTAGATGCTCCTAGATATCTTTCTACAAAAGGGTTTTCAAAACTACTAAATGGTGCTAAAATAATGGTGAGGGGCATGAAAGTTACTCTGTTATGTTTTTGAACAAAAATAGGAGCACCTGTTGGTATTTTAGTTATTTGACCCAATTAAACTTATCCATTTTCAATAAAATTTAGTAGCTTAGAAACTGGACTCAAAATTATACGATTCATGTTTATACAACATCTTCCAATTTTGAGTGTAACTATTTCAAAACACTTGTACAAGTTGAATTTTTTTATTTTTCTGAAAAATACGTTCACTTAAGACCACCTTTAGGCCCCCCAACTTGGTGCACTTCTCCTATTGATGTAGACATATCCGTAATAGAGGTAAGGTTGAATGAGGGAAAAGGAGGAGATAAGAAAGAGTGAATCCTAGCTGAGTGAGACCATCATGCATATAAATAGTTTCATAACAAGTAGAATCTAGTGTAATGTGAGGCCAATAAGATTCATCTATGAGAAGAGTGCATGTGAAAGGAGGATGTGTTAACATATACCGCTCTTAGAGAGTAGATGGTATGATTTCAAATGCATAAATAGTTCCTTGGAGAGGAAGTGTGTTGATGGTAGATGTAAGATGTTCCGTGAGTTGGAAATCATTAGTGAGATGTGTAGGATTATTGGAGGTAAGTTTAAGGGGGATGAAAGTAGGAGGAACACAAGGTGGACCAACATTAGGGCATTGAATTGGAGTAGGAAGTACAGTGATTGGGTCTAGGTGGAAATATTTGAATAGGTCACGGTTAACAACAATATTTTGTTTAAATCCATGATGTAGGAATTTAATGCACCAATGAACTGTAGAAGGTACTACTTGCACAGTGTGAAGTCATGGCCTACCAAGTAAGTAATTAAACTGGACCGTGGCGTCGTTAATAAAGAATACACTAGGAATGGTTTTAGGCCCGACTATGAGAGGTAAACTGATATTTCCCCTGCACAGACATGTAGAATAATCATATGCATCGAGAGAAATGGATGATGGGCTAACATCTACTGAGGAAATCCTAAACACTTGAAGGAATGGTACAATACAAATATTGATCTTGGATCCATTATCGACTAGTGTTCACTTAATTCCCATGTTATATATGCGACCCTGGATATAAATGAGAGAATCATTATAATAAACAGAAAGAGTTGTAGATACATCATATGGGAAAGTAATTTGTGGGGAAAATGCATCTACAAACTACTGATATATGTTGTTTGCAGGAGTACTAGATGAAATATGAGCATTAGGAAGGAAAAATTCAATTTTAGTTTTACAATCAAGATGATCCTGCAAAAAATATTGGATGGAGATATCCGTGGTGAGAGAATTTGTTGACAATTTTTACACTTGTGCAAAAATGGGAAACTCGAAACTTTGTTATGATAGACAATATTAATGAAGTAGAACTAACTAAGGGAATGCATTATAGTTTTGTCATGTTTTCAGTTGCAGAAATTGATTAACTGTATGTAATCTGTAGCTATGTGTGCTGCTACAAAATGTAACACCTCACATAGACTGCTATTCCATGTTCATCTTCAGCAAGGAAACAAAAAATCCCCGAAGGACTAATGAATTTCCTTGATGAAGGTCGAAATCACATTTTAGGTGAAATGCTAAATTTGGTAAAAACAAATAGAGCTACAATTACAAGAAAGAGAGTTCATTATTAAAATTACAGGTATTTCAAAACTCATTATTTCTACATATAAATAAATTTAATTATGTGTTTGAGTTGTTTATTTAGGGTTTAGGGTCATGGTTTAGGGTTCAGGGTTTGAGTTGTTCCGTGAGTTGGAAATCATTAGTGAGATGTGTAGGAGTATTAGAGGTAAGTGTAAGGGGGATGAAAGTAGGAGGAACAAAGGGTGGACCAACATTATGGCATTGAATTGGAGTATGAAGTACATGGATTGGGTCTAGGTGGAAATCTTTGAATAGGTCACGGTTAGCAACAATACTATGTTTAGAGCCATGATGTAGGAATTTAATGCACCAATGAACTGTAGAAGGTAATTCTTGCATAGTGTGAAGTCATGGCCTACCAAGTAAGTAATTAAACTAGACCATGGCATCGTTAATAAAGAATACACTAGGAATGGTTTTAGGCCCGACTATGAGAGGTAAAGTGATAGTGCCCATGCACAGACATGTAGAATAATCATACGCACGAAGAGAAATGGATGATGGGATAACATCTACTAAGGAAAGGCCAAACACTTGAAGGAATGGTAAAATACAAATATTGATCTCGGATCCATTATCGACTATTGTTCACTTAATTCACATGTTATAGATGTGAGCCTGGATATAAATGAGGGAATCATTATCATAAACAGAAAGAGTGGTAGATACATCATATGGGAAAGTAATTTGTGGGGAAAATGCAGCTACAAACTACTGATATACATGGTCTGGAGGAGTACTAAATGAAATATGAGCATTAGGAAGGAAAGTTTCAATTTTAGTTTTACAATCAAGATAATCCTGCAAAAAATATTTGATGGATATATCTATGGTGAGAAGATCTGTTGACAATTTTTGTAATTTTGAAAAAATGGGCAACTCAAAACTTTGTTACGATGGACAATATTAATAAAGTAGAACTAACTAGGGGAATGCATTATAGTTTGTCATGTTTTCAGTTGTAGAAATTGATTAACTATATGTAATCTGCAACTATGTGCGCTGCTACAAAATGTAACACCTCACATAGACTACTATTCCATGTTCGTCTTCAGCAAGGAAACACAAAATCCCCGAAGGACTAATGCATTACCTTGATGAAGGATGGAATCACAGTTTAGGTGAAATTATAAATTTGGTAACAAAAAATAGATTCGCAGTTACAAGAAAGAGAGTTCATTATTAAAATTACAGGTATTTTGAAACTCATTGTTTCTGCATGTAAATACATTTAGTTATGTGTTTGAGTTGTTTATCTAGTTATACAATCAATATACATTGCATAAAGTTGAAAGCATGAAGAAGTATACAACTCAAGTACACAAATTAAATGTTATTTATTCATGAAGAAGTAAAATATTTCCAACACAAGTCATGGGATGTAACTCATAACTACTGAAGAACGAAATACATATGCATAGAATTATAAGCAAAAGAGTATAAAAGAAACCCATCATTGCCTTAGGTTCTCTTCTAGTCTTATTCACTTCACCTCCAGCTCCATATTTTATCTAGCTCTCCTAGTAATCACAGTGTACCTGAAAATGACAAAAGGAAAGGCATCAAATTTGAGCTCAAGTTTTGATTTGTACCCTTGTACTATATAACTACATGCAAATGGATTTCTAAAAAGTAAAAGAATAAGGTACATCATATACAGATACACAATTGGTAAGAAAAATATTCCACACCAACACATATGATTCCCATAATCATTTCAGAGAAGAGAAATGAAAAAAAGAGAGGACAAAAATCCTATTTATTTTCTAACTATTTTGTTTAAATGTACAGATGCAGGTTGCAACAAAAGATAAGAAAATTCATGATCTAAATTTTGTGGTAATGGATAAATATTGTTTTCAGTACATAATAATATTCAAGGCTACAAGAGAATAATTCATTCATGTCTTTCACAATGATCAAGATACAAAAGTACAAGCATTCACATTTGCCACTTAAATAAGAATGAAGGTATAGAGCTCAAGGAAGATGCATTATGTTGCCTAACTTGGGAAAATTCTAGAGTACACATTACAGGCTCAAATAGGTACATGAATGATGTAAATGTCATATCTTATCAAAGGAAACAAATTACATTTAAACGTGTGACATTTACAGCTTAGAAACAAAGCTAAATGATCAAAGTGCAGACTCAGATACAAGTTCAGACTGAAGAGATAAAAGTGAAAGCACGTGTTTAAGATTTTTAACTCAAAGTAATTATAAAGCTTCAAATATCATCAAATATTACAGTCATGAGACACATTTTCTAGTGATATCTCAATGAGATCAAGCCTTACAAGGTGCGGAATATTGCAAGAACGAAACAGAGTCAATGGAGGAACAAGAGTTGAAAGTGAACCAGTCCAGACACAAGAGAATCAAAATACAGGTTCTTCATTCATGAATATCAAACAACATCATAATCATGGATATACAGCTACAAGGAAGCCTTTAAAGATGCTTTGCATTTACAGAACCTGATTTCAGAACTGTGCAATTAAAAAAATACAAGAATTACATAAAGTCAAAAGTGGAAGTCATTAAATGCATCTACAAGCTTCAAGAAGGATTCCAAATTTTGAATGCATGTTGAATGAATATTAAAAATTTCTACAACAATTTTACATTCGATAGGAAATAACGGCGATTTATTTGTAGTCATTACTAAGGTACAAATTTGTAAAGCATAGTTTCAATGTACAGGAAGATCAAACATCATAATCATGCATAGCCAAAGTAGAGGTGTATTAATATATAGTTTCTTATAAGTATCCATTAAGAATCTAATTACAGATAATGATAAAGCTGCAAGTTTCATTTCAAATCAATAGTTTTGAAGAAGAGAATACATTCAAGAACAACAAGGCTTATTAGGAATCTGATGTATATAGTTATGAAAATGTTCATCTAGATTTGATAACCAGAAAGGAAGTTTTTTGTTGTCTGAAATATAGATCAATCAAATGAGAATCAAGTTGTCTTGACATTATCTTGAAAAGGAATAGAAAAGCTTGTAATATAATTACTTCCAAACATAGTGAAGAAAAGCATATTTTTAGTCAATTACAGCAGTTGCAAAACTCAAAGAGAAAATCAAGATTTACCAACAATGATTCCAAAGTACTAGAAATCCATAAATATCGTATCAATTTCAGTTATGAAAGAAAGCTACAGAAAACCATTAAATCAAAAATGGATATGCATGCATCTACACAAGAGAAATCTAACCTTTCACTAATTGGAGGTACATAAATTTCATTTTTTGTTTCAAATTGTATCTACAACTTTTAGAGGGTTGTAATTTACAAGATCTATATCAAGCTCCTATATATACAAGAAACACTTAATATGCTCGAAACAAAAAAAATGAGGATGGTGAATAGGCTCCAACGTGCTTAAAAGAATAGAAACAACTATTGAAAATAAAATACATGACTCATACAAAGAAAACCAAAGTTGTTTCAAAAGAGCAATGTAAGTAATATTCAAAACAAAGGAACAATTTTTTTAGTGATACACATTTCATGCTTTGTCATCAACTTAGAAATGAATAATATACAGAGTTATGAAATCTCGAAAACCAAGTTACAGTATCAAAGTTCGAGCTACAAGTTCGTCACATAGCTTGGAGGCAGTATTACAAATAGTAAGAATATTAAAAACTTAATCTGGGTACAGATAAATGCATAGATAAAGAATATACAGGGCATCTACAGATTCCAATAGATCAATTTGTTGTTACTCAAAAATAGAAATGATCTCTGGGCTCAAAGAACACAAAAATGTTGCAAACCCATATTTGGGTGGAGCTTGAGTAGCATAATTAATGGTAGAAAAATAGTTGCAGGAATATATATTGGATACATGGAATATGTAAAAGATATAATCAACCCACTAAAAAAATCAGATGTTTCTAAGAGTAAAATGGTGAAATACCCATAAACTTCTTCAATCTTGCATAATATTCAGTACTAAATAATAGCTGAAATAGAAGTTCAAGAAACAATTGTCGAAAGCACAAAGAAGAGTTTAAAAGGAATGATTTCCCATTTTTCTCAAAATCCAAAGCTAAGAAAATTATCTTACCTTCAACAATGGCGTCAAGTCATAATGGCCCAGAACTCAAATGAAGCTCAACCTTCTTCTTCAATAACAACCATGGCGAGTCTCAAAAATCACAGAAAAATACTAAGCTCAAAACCCTCATCTTTGAAAGCCCCAATAGTGGCCTAGACGATAACAAAGTCAGAATTTCAAACTTAAGGATAACACAGAGATGGCATGTATTAATATCTCAAACACAAGAAACCATTGAGTGCCAAGCTCGAATAATGAAAAATTGAAGACATTTAAGGGTTCACAGAACCTCAAACTACACTCAGAGCTCACCTCAAAGAAGAGAAACCAGAAAACTTCATGTTTAGAACTTCACATAAGATGGTTTCGCAAAGAAAACAAGCTCAGAATCATGATATAATGGCGGTGAGTGAAAAATTTGGCAGGGCTTCACCCGTAAGGTGAAAATTCAAATGAATCAGATGATCATAGTCGATCTATTTGTACTCATCCAAACTAAACCACCACGAAAAGCTAACTCAACCTGAGTTAACGGTTCAACGACATAGATTGAAATCTATGAGATCAAATGATGCAAAGTCAAAACCGCCAACTTCACCGTAAGGTTAGTTAACTCTACCACGGTCAAAAGGTATAGGATTTAACGGCATATATTAAGAAGTACATAAATCAACAAAGCAAAAAGCAAACTCTTGCATAAACCACAATTGCCATAAAATCGATGGACATGGATCTTCAAGTATAGATCAAATGGTGAATATCAGAAACCTCAACTCAGCCAGTGTTCACAAAAACCCAAGCACATTTGGTAAATTACACACGTCTCAAACAAAGGTAAAACCCTAATTAGGGTTAAGTCAAATGCCACCGACAAAACAATCAAGGGTATATTCATCGTCGAGAGAATGAGAGAATGTGAGAACAAGATAATGAAGAGTGATAGATTGTGAGAGAGAGTGTAAGAGAATGAAAAAAAGAGAGAGTGAGAGATAAAGAGAGGGAGAAAGAAAATATGTGTGAGAGAGAAAGAGAGAGTGAGAGAGAATAGAATGAGAGTGATAGAGGAGAGAGAAAGTGTGTGTGAGAGAGAGAGAGAGAGAGAAAGAGAGTTTGTGTGTGAGTGAAAGAAAGAGAGAGAGAGAGTGTGCGAGAAAGAGATAAGAGAGAGAGAGAGAAAGAAAGAAAAAGTGAGAGTGATTTAACAAAAAAAATATGTTAATGCTAAACCCTAATTACAGAATAATTGAATGTAAACTATGATATATCACTGCTAGATATAATTTAACACAAGAAATAATGATTGGCTGATGAATTGCAACCTAATTATGAAAGGTGCATAAGGATTGGGCGCGTGGGCACAGGGCACATATGTGAATGCGGCACTATAGTGAAACAAGATGTGCCTAGGACAACATGAAATCAAGACTTAGCCATTTTCCAAGTTGAGGCTAATTATAGACATGGAGTGCGGAGCACGTTTTTTAAAAGAATTGAAGAGCACACAAAGGCTAATTTGGACAATTAGAAGAGCAATTGACATGCATAGTTTTGGAGCTATTAATAGGATTATACCATTGTTGTATTATTAGATGATCTATTATTAGCGAGCTTGCATACTCTCGTATTTATCATGTAAGGGTGCATGGTTATTATTAACATGTAGTCTATTTTTGAAAGGTGCATGGGCAGTGAAGGGAAAGTCCCCACCCCTATAAATATGTATTGATTTTTATAGTTTAGAGTACCACTTTTGTATCAGAATTATGCTACCAATTTATGGGCGTGCATGACTATGGTGACTATATTATGCATGTATGAAGCTTCTATTTTTTACAATAATTAATACAATGGATCTTTGTGGCTAGATATTGGTGTTTGACATAACTGAGCATGAAAATTGTATGGTAAAACTGATTATGGTCCTTGCTTGATTATTCTTGCACATGGTTAAGAACTAGATTTAGTTTATGCACTATTATATACTTAATTTTATGTTATGGAGTATTGGTACAATCATGCTAACTTCTTGAACAAGACGACATAAAATAGGAACCTAGTACTCTTGTGCGCTTAACGTGAGTGCTCATTTTACGCTGAGTGATGTGACACCGTGCCTTGGGTTATTAGTGGTAAAATCTAGGCTACATTTGGGCTGAACAAAATTATATTACTATAGAGTGTGAGGCTTTGTCAATGATCTACACATTGCATGAGTTTCAACAGTACTTTTTGGAAACACCTTTTATTTTCTATACAGACCACATGGTATTGAAGTATTTGGTAAACAATCATGTTTTGCAGGGGCACATATGCCATTGGATTATGATATTCTAGGAATTTAAATTCACAATGGTGGTTAAGCCAGACAAGAGTAATTATGGACCAGATCATTTGAGTAGTATTAATTTAGGAGAGGACACGTAGAGCATTGAGGAAACAATGTCGGATGCACAACTATTTAGATTTAACCACACACCCTTTGACTTATAATATATATATTTTTTTTACGATCATGTGTGGCACTTGAAGGAATGAAGAGCCTAGAGAAAAAGTAACTTGCCATACGCGTCGTGCCCTGTATGTTGATAAGTGGAGGCTTATACAAACTAGGTCAAGATGAAGTTTTACGTTGGTGTTTACTTGAGCATGAGCATGGAGCTATTATGGAAAAGGCTCATGATGGTATTTCAGGTGGTCACTGTGTAGGAGATGCCATTGCACATAATATTTTACTTGCTGGTTTGTGGTGGGGAACATTGTATAAGGAATGTAAAGAATATTGTAAGGCCTGTGACCATTATCAGTGCCTTGGAAATCATGGACATAGAGATGAAATGCTTTTAAGGCCAACTGCTAGTGCAGAACCTTTCAAAAAGTGGGCAATTGACTTTGTGGGTCCTATTCCCCACCCCATGCAGGACTCGATTGCGCTACATCATAAATTTTATAGATTATCTTACAAGGTGGGTAGAAGTAAAACCTACAAAGGATTGCACAACATCTACATCAACAAGGTTTATGTGGGAGAATATTATCAGCAGGTATGGATGCCCATTGAGTTTGACAATTGATAGGGGTACTCATTTTCTTAAAGAGACCATCAAGATACTATAGGTAGAATTTATGGTTGCACACCATAAAGCAACACCCTATCACCCTCAACCTAATAAAACCGTTGAGGCATTCAACAAGATACTAAGCCACAGATTAACTAAAATTTGTGATGTTGGAAGGGAAGAATGGGGTGATAAAGTCTTTGTTGTACTTTGGGCATACATGAAAACCTATAAGAGGTTGAATAAGGCCACACATTTTCAATTGGTGTTTGGCATGGAGGATGTTCTACGAGTGGAATTCATGTTACCTTCTCTTCATATTGTGCATGTAGGAGGTTTAGATGATGAGCAAGCGCTTGAAGAGCACATTGATAAACTGATGCAGTTAGATGAGAGGCACACTATAACATGATGGAGTCAAAAGATAGAAAAGGCCAAGCAGAAGGCATGACATGACAGACATATTAGGGATAAGAAGTTTAAAGTTGAACAAATGGTTCTTTATGACTCCAAGTTCTTGTGCCACCCTAGAAACCTTAAATTTCATTGGTTAAGACCATATATTGTGACTTATATGCTTGATTTAGGTGCTTGGTAGTTAGAGGCACTGGATGGAACATGGTTTCCCAGTTATTTGAATAGGAGTAGGTTGAAGCCCTACTATAAATAAGTCTTCTTGGTGTTTGTAATAAGGCAATATTGCCATTAGATTAGGTTTCTGTAGTGCATTTCCTTTATATGTGTTTCCTTTCACTGTTGTAATGCTTTGTCAATTTTGTTCATTATTTTGTGTAATAAGTGCGCTTACGCTCTAGAAGTTGATTACTATCTAATTTTTTTCATGCACAACGGACCACACATACACCTAGTGTGGGGTGGATTATATACAGGGTATATGGACCAACTTTGAATGTTATTTGAAGATGAATATGCATAGAGAGATATTGAGTAAGTGCTTGAAGTAAAGGTGCAGATAGAGAAATATTTCTCATGAATGAAGAACACCTATGGATAAATGGATGCACAATGTAACACAAGGTAGGTTGCACTAGTGGAAACTACTTAGTGAAAGGCACAGTGGTGAAGTACTTCGGAGCATAAAGGTGTGTGAAAGGAGGTTTGTGGCTGAGTAGTAGTAGGCATGCCTGAAGGTTATGACTGCAGCGTGGAAAAACTAATGTGTAAAAGGAAATAAATGCCAAGTTAATGTGAAGTACGGTGGTAGTTGGTGAGCAATAAATGTAGTTTTTTTTTTAAATTATATATAAGGCGGTGCTGTAAAATTGATTTTACCTTGCGATTGAGAGAATTTGAGCGGGTTAAAGAGTGTGCTAAGGAAAAATATGTGACGTGTGATTGTGATACCAAACTGAACTAGATGGATTTGTGAAGTTACGCCTAGGGTTTTCTAGTGCTTCATTGGATAGAAGTATTTAAGAAAAGAAAAGGTGTGTGGGGAAGAGAAAGTGACTGATATGGTTCATGTTTGAGCTAGGGTGTGTGGAATCGAGATAGGGAACATAGATTTAAGCTACAGAGCTTGAATCTATTGAAATAACACACCTTTATTGTTCCTATGACACCTGAGATAGCACCTAAAGCAGCCACAATGGGAAGGAAGTAGGAGAAATTTGAGGTCGAAGTAGAAGATTCCCTGGAAAGCTATTTTTTTGAGATGCAATACACAGAAGGGTTTTTTTTATGGGAAGTGATTGGGATCCTCACATCCGTCAATGTAAAGTAAGTGACTATAAACACATGAAAAAATATAATAAAGATGAATTGGAAAAGTTGTGTGTATTGAAGATGAATTTGAGGATAGAGAATGACATGGTTGTGTATGATGATGTAAGCAAAAGGATGTTAACAAAGGTGGGAGTTTTACAATTGTATGAGCTCCCTTACTTTGGAAAAATAGAAAAATTATATTAGTGGTTGATGATCAAGGTCAATGAGAAATTCTTTTATTTTTTTGGGTGATGAATGAGGCTCACCGTGCCCCTAATTGGGATTTTGATAAGACTAAGGAGTTCAGGTACTAAATTGAATAGTGACCTCACTAACAAGGAGGAGATAAAAGTAACAAAGAAGGCACTATGATATACAAAGGGAGGGTATGAGATGGATATCCCTAAGATACAGAAGTATCTAGTTATTTAGGCGGTAGCGCACCTATTTACTAAGTTGAATAATCAAAAGCGTTGGTAGTAGGTAAACAAAGCATGGTTGCATGTGGAAAAAAATATGACAAAAGGTATAGTGTACAATTTGTCTAGTTTCATTGTTGAAACTATTATTGAGGAGGTACACCAAGGTGATAAAATAAGTTTCAGCGTGATCCTTTTGTCACTTATATTTGGGGAAATGGGATTTCTCGATAGACCAAAGGATAAAATATGGCATGATACTGAGGAAAAGAAATATCTAGCAGATATTTTTGCTAAGTTCACATTTGATGGAACCATGAGTTGCCTCTTTAAGTAGAGAGAATATTTATGGTATGAGCGCATTCACGTCATGTTTAACGAGGAATGGAGAATACCCAAGGATCTACCTTCGGTATTAGATAAACAAGTATAGTTTACAGTGCATCAATGCTTTTGTATAGGGCGCTTCCAGATGAAGGATGAGAAGTGGAGCCCTTGGTGTAAGATCCCTTATGCCTTCACCATGCACTAGTTCTAGGCATATGTACATAGGTTTTCAAAAACATGCCAGTTTATTTTCAATGCAGATAAGGTAGACTGCGACTACCACACCCTCAAGAAGACTTACATTTATCCAAATAAGTCTACATATATTGAAAACTTAATTTTAGATGATATTAACATCCCTTGTATATATTCACCTCAAGCTAGGGTTTGAAAATGGGAAGTATGTGGAAATGAATTCAAGCTCCCTGGACCACCCAAGGGGAAGTGTAGACACCAATATTTGGTCACACTCCCCACATATTCACCTAACCATGGCCCCTTTCTACCCCACATTAATATTAATTTAATTAACTTAAATTAATACCCATCCTCACAATATTCATTACTTAATTATTTTAATTAATCTAATTTCAACCTCACCCTCCACCTCACCTAGCCACCTCACCCTAGACTTATTCTTGACATGTTTAAATAACTTACTAAGACTTGGCCCCACTTACCTTAATGAGCTAAGACTTAGTTCAACCCTAAAAATCAATGCCTATTATTTCTCTAACCACATTCCCACTCATTAGAAGGGAAGCTTCCATTCTGATCAGTGGAATAAAAGCCAACCTAGCCCAAGAAATCATACGAGATCTTCCATTTTTAGTAAACCTAGGGAATCCCACCTTAATCGATGCTGATCACCCCTAAACCAATGCCAGTCAACCCAGAACCATCATCGGTTACCATTTATTCACCTTAGCAACCTTGTTTTTGGGTTAGCACATTCTGAGATCAAGGAGATGAGAAGAGAGCTACATGCAAGTAGAACTAGAGTCTTTTCACACACCTAGACATCCATAGCCAACACCAGGACATATCCAGATGTATTACACTCACAGAAGCATTTCAAGAAGCACTGTTGTGGCATCAAACACCATCCCACCATCAAATCATCATCACCATCCAACCATCAACCTATAACATTGGTAAGTATACCTTTTACCACTAATCATAGTTTATTTCAGTATAATAGCCTTGTTATTATTTCTGTTATCAGTTTATACTTTAATGTTCCTATTCCATCTTCATACCTACTTGTCAGAGCTTCAGCCATTCCTCTACCCACACCACCAAATCACCCATTCTCACCTCCTACAACTCCTCTGAGTATACTGAGAACATTTACACAGACCTCACCTATCCATCCTTCCATCTCTGTTTAAATCTCAGTTCAGACTCCTATAATCAGATCTCTATTGAGTTCCTTTCACCCTGACCCTACCGACACTAGTTACCCATGACCATCGTCAGTCCCCCTAAACTATCATTGGTTATACCTAGACCACATGTCAGTCTCTATGTTTCATACCCCTTTTCCAATAACAGAAATCACATAACCTTTTACCAAGTGACCTAAACAACCCAAAACCTGACCCTGACCAGTTCTAGTAACCTGACACCTACCTACCCTTCAGATCTGACTATAGCCTAGCCTGTTATATTAGATTTGCTTATTGTGCTTGAATGAGATACCTAAATCATATCAAATACAGTAGGAATTTTTTTATTTCTCACATTAATTTGTTTTTAAATAGTGGATTGATAGCCATCTAGGGAGTATCACACTTCCTGGATCTAGCACACGCTAGGTAGTCCACTGTCATATATTATTTAACTCTTCTTTTGTGGTCTTGTTTTCTATTTCAGGTAGTTCCTCCCAGCCAAAAGGAAGCTCTCACAAGTCAACATTGGATTGAGAAATCAGAACACATGTAACAACCATCAACCAACCAGCATAAAAAAGTATTCCTCCTTAGCCCTTACCCTTATCTGTTTTGTCTCAATAACGTAAAGAAAATGGTGAAACATTTTGGCATGCCCGGTGGGACCCATTAGGGGTTCTATTGCATTTTCTTCATTCCTAGGTGAAATTTGTGTGTTTTTTTTCCCTTTAAAAGGCTTACACATTAATATTCTTCCCTGGTAATCCTCTCTTCTTTCTAATTGCTCTAAAAGAAACATTTCTCTTGGTGCATTTAAAAAGGAATCATTCTTCTTTCTTGCTTTCTACATTTAGTGAAAGAGCATACCCTCTCCTATTCATCATTTGCTTCATCAAACGTAATTTTTTTGATTTGGGCTTAAAATTGGTTGCATTACATTCTGATTTTCTGCATTTAGCTCACATTAAAATGAGGGCAACCTATATGCTGGAAGTCATGCCCAGCTGATGGTTGACACAAAGAATCGTAGAAAGCACATTCTCTCTCTCTCTCTCTGTGTCTTACCAAACTACACAAAATTGAAATATACACATCTTTCTTAAACAACATCTTACCTGGGAATGCCTGTCAGTGATCACATGATCAGAGGATTGGAAGGTACTCCCCAGCTTGTTACTTTTGTCAAGTCATTACCTCAGAGGACGGCCTGCCCCCCACCATAACATAACCTGAAACCTCTCCTTTTAGATATCCTTCTTCATAGGAAGCCTTCCTCACCAAAAACTCTATTCTAAATTCATGAGTTCAGTCTTCTAAATAGCATAAGCTCAACACATTAAAAATAACTTGTTAGGTACGTGTCTTTACCATTTGATTGATGTGTGTTTTGAGGTGTGAGGATACATTTCTCCATTTTTCCATTATTTTGCCTTGCACACTCCACAATCATAGTTGGATTATTTGGACTTCTTTTGAGTGTGTCAGGACTTCATTGCATCATCTCTAGGACCTCTGGGTTGATTATTTATCTGATTCAAATTCACAACAATCCATTTTTCTACATTTTTCCAATTTTCATAGTAACCGGCATCGGTTTATCCACCAGCATCGGTCCCCCTGACCGGCATCGGTTTTTTCTTAACTGACATCAGTTTTTATGTTCTTTTGGGTTAAATTTCCCAAAGAACACTTATTTCATTTTCTTTGCTATCAGAGTTTCCTGTGAGTCTCTGTACTCTCTATGCTTTGATAAACAGTCATCATACAAACTTGTTCATCTAACCTGTCACCAGTCTTTGCCTCATTTGGTAAAACTGTTCCTATCTCACATTAACCGACGTTGGTTACCCCTGAACCAGTATCGGTAATCCTTAACCATTTTCGGTTACCCTGTGCTAAATCTCAGCTAATACATTACCCAAATCCACCTATAAACACCTGTTTTCTTCATTCCCACTACTCTCTGTGTCATCTACAGGATACAACATCACCTGATATACATTCATTCACATGGTGTTGACTCACAATCAAGCTAATGCTCTTATATTCCACGTAAGTCACCAGCCACTCCCACATAGTCCTTCACCACCCTCTGTCCTTGTCACCCATGGATCCAACCCTACCTACCACCATTTCCGTAGGTGACGAGGAATTTGCATGACTCCTTGATCAGAATCCCATGGCCTTACAGTTCTACCTTTCCCACTCTTCCACCCAGGACTCCTCAGGTCAGTTGATATATGGCATGCCTGTATCCATCTCTCCTGCCCTTATTCCCACTTCTACATCAGCCCCTACTAATGCGGCATTACCTTCACCTACTTTACCCCCAGTAGTTTCACAGCTAGGCCCCATACCCACTATGACCACTTGCATCTGCAGTATCAGTCACACCTGTAGTATCTGTTGTCCCCTCATCAACCACCCAAACCATAACCTCATCCATGCCCATTGTCTCACAGATACCAATTGTAACAAAATCACCCATGGTTTCGGTGACCCCTACTCCATTCCAGAATCTTGTCCTCTCCATCCCAATCTCTTCCCCCAATCACTACTAGAGTCACTACTGACTATCCCACCTACATACACATACTATCAACAACCCCCTATCTCGTCTGTTTCCCATTCTAGATATATGCCCTCTATGTCGGTCCCCTATTCTCAACCTTCCTATTCAGACATCACCATACACTGGAATGCCACCCACATCACATGTTCAATACCCAGCCCCCTTATGCCATAGGAGGTGCCTTCCATCACAACCTACCAATGACCTTATCAAATTAATGATGGAAAGGATGCAGATGCTAGAAGAATCAGTTTCTGGCTCATGCAATTCTCTCACCTATGATGAAATCTGTAATGATCCCATTCATTCATCCATCCCTATTCACCCATACCCTGTACATTGGGAAATGCCAAAATTCAACCATTTCAATAGTAAAGAAGACCCGCAACAACATTTGTAGTCTTTCAAACATGGGTGTTACCTGATCACCCATGATGACGCTTTACTCCTACGGACCTTCCCGATGTCCCTGACAGGACCTACATTAGACTGGTACAGTGGGCTACCAAGACACTCCATCTACTTGTTTAATCAAGTAGCCCAAGCCTTCTTAGACCACTTCTCAATCAAAATTGTTAAGAAGGTCACCATGACTGATCTTTATTCCACACGACAATACGATGATGAGTCTATTACTGACTTTTTCACTCGCTGGCACAACCTAATTAACCAGCTCACATTTCAATTACCTCAAACTAAACTCATAGATTTTTTACTTGGGCTTGTGCTAGACACATCTCACCAACCCTGCAGGTGCAAACCTTTTACACTTTTGACGAGGCATTCACCATGGCACAAAAATTGGAAATTTGTGCTATCAAAGAGAAGAAAATTCAGCTTCGTAACAAGAACATCACGTTCAAATCAAATGATGCTTCTTCATCTTCAAAACCCCAAAAAAATATTCAAAACCCAAAGGATCTGTCAATGCCGTAGTTCTCAAGGCTGACCCCCCTCATCAATCAAACCCAACCAAACCTCCTTCTAATCTCTCTCCTGTCCAAGTTTTCTAGTTCATACGAGAACAACAAAAGTACACTTTGATAGGAGAACCTTATTCTTCTATTTTGGAAAAGCTTATTAAGGTTGGTGTCATTACCCTTCCACCTATAAAACCACACACTGGTTTTGACCCTGAGTGCCCCATGCCCACATGGTATAAAGAACATGACTTTTGCAACTATCATCATGTCAAAGGTCATAGCGACAATAACTACATCACCTTCAAGAATATCATCCAAGAAATGTTAGACAACAGAGATCTAGTCTTGGATAGCCCAAATGCACCTGCTAACCAAAACCTACATATCTTCAAGAATCCATTCCCTAATCATGCCCCATCTTCCAACCAAGTTGGTGACACTTCAACCAATGATAGTAATGTCCATGAGGTCCACACTATTTTTGATGACATACCAATTGCTTCCCAATTGCCTCATGTTCCTTCCAAAGATGAAATCTTAGCCTGAGCTTCCCTACCTGCACAAGAACCTATTTCATCTACTCCTCCACCCATAGAGGAACCCCCTTCATTTTCTCCATAACCCATGGAAGAGCCTATAATTAGCACACCACCTTTGACCCTCAAATTTCTAAGCAATTTTCAGTGGCACCTCTCCTACTCATAGGAGATACATGTCCACAACCTACACCATCACAAGGAGAGTCCACCTCATCTGGCCCATCCTCTCCTCTACCCATAGAGGATCCTATAGAAATACCATTTCCTTTAGATGACCATTCACCATTGGACCTTCAAGATCCCACTGATCTGCTTTCGGCTCTCTTACCAATAGAATCTGAGGCTAGCCATTTCCCTTTGTCTCAAACACATTTTACAGGAATTGTTACTCGATCCACGTTGGCCCCACTTACAACAGTACCATTTTCACAATTGGCTGATCACCTCAACTATGTTCATAGAGCCTTACTTTGGGGATGCCTTCTACTTCCTGTTTCAACCCAAATGTAGTTGTCACTCACCGACACCTCCACTATCTATCCAAAAGTGTTTTGAGTGACCAAACCCAACACAACCATGACTATTGCAACACCTTCCACATCACCAACTATATCCCAACACACAACTCTTCTAATAACCCAGCATACATCTACACCCAAACACCTACCCATGCCTATATCATCTCCCTTATTTAAACCCATCACCACCTTAGGGTCATACCGACATCAAACCTTACTCACCCACCCATCAACTTAGATTTAGCCACATATTCCAAAACTAACACTAAACTTACTTCGGCGCCTAAAAAGAAGACCCAACCTTCTAGGCCTCATACATCAACCTCATTTACCATGCCATTATCACCTTCACCCCTTCCATCCATCCTAGGACCTCACCCCTTGACCCTGGCCAAGCAACCTCCATCCACTGGTAAACTAAGAATGCAGCAACCCACCTCCTCATCACGAACCTCTAATATACCCAAGTGATCCACACAACTTCCTCCATCACTCATAACCTTCTTACCACCCATACCTCCACTACCATCCATAACTTCTTCACTACCCATGACACTTTCTTCTCTTTCACTAACACCTTCTACCCAAACTCTACCACCCACCTCCGCAACACCTCAGTTACCCGCGTGGGTCACCCGTCCTCTTCCACCATCTACTTTTCCCTCCACATCTCGTACACCCATGTCACCTTTTCCCAAAAAGGGACAACCTAAAGCTAAAAATATGCTACCCTCCAATAAGGTAGTTAAACCAACCAAATCTTCCATCACCAGCTCTTCTACCATGCCCGTAACCAAGCAGATGTAACCAAAATAGAAGACCACTCCTAACACCAAACTAGTGGACCAAATCATTCCCCTTCCTATAAAGCCTCTTCCTCCACAATCAGCCATATATGTACCCAAACCCGCATTCACCTCCCATTGTGATCCACTAGTAGGGTCCTACCCCAAAATCTTAACTAATCTCCTTGAAACTTTTTTCATCACATTACCACCTCTTAGACCTTACGACCCGCTCAAACCCAAACCAAAAGGGTTTTAAAAAACTAAAATATGCACCTATGATCATGTTGCAGGACACAATGTAGAGAATTTTAAGGCTTTAAAAACCACCCTTGTCCAATACTGCCCTCTTGAAGAAAATTTTGATGACGAAAATCTTCTTGATGAGGACCCCAACTCACCCCCACCAATTTCCCTAGATCTTCTTCCAATACCTACTCATCGATCAATATATCCACCCCCGTAACTCTTTGATCCATCCCCAAGATTTGAGATCAACATTACCACCCACCCCCAGAAAGACAAATGCAAGGAAAAGGCAACTGGCCCATCAACCAACCCCGTACCCAACATATCATCTACACCCATACCCAAAGTCACCATTTAAGGTCCTACATATCCTATCTTTGATGGCGTCACTACACCGATCCCCCCTCAAAATGTCTTTATATGACCTCATCCAAACCTCTGAGTCACATCGTCAAGCCCTCATGGAGGTCCTTCAATCTATTGAGGTTTTACCAAATGACCCCATGACCGTAGCCTCCATCATTACCCATCACCACGTAGCCTCTCTCACTAGGTCATCACCTTCCTCTACGCCTCCGCCTACTCACCAAGTGGCCGCCCTCACCTTTTTAGATGAAGAGATCACTCCCTTCCAGTCCGATGACCCCGACCCTGCTCTTTTCATCTCCATCTTTATCGATAATATACGTATACGACGTGTTATGATTGATGGTGGTGCTAGTATTAACATCATCTCTTCCCATGCATACGACCAAATGTGAATACCTTCCAATTGCATGCATGGTAACATGGTTATGTTGCACTCCTTTAATGACGCCATAACCTCTACCCTGGGTACCATCATTCTCCTTGTCCGCGTAGGTCCCCGCACTTTCCCAAAACTTTTCTATGTCCTAGAAGGGGAGATCCAATATAAATTGTTGCTCGGTTGACCTTGGATTCATGCCATGGGTTATCCCTTTGACTTTACACCACTTCCTCAAATTTGAACATGAGGGACATAATTACACCATCCTTGCCAACCCGTCACCTTTCAAGACTTGTAACATGTTATACCAGCCCAATGATGTTCTTGTAGTAGTCAAGGCATCTACCACTATCCAAACTTCACCTTCGCCTATAATCCCATCCAACAAGACTGTCACTACCTCTTTTGCATCTAACCTTGCTATCCCTACTGTTGTTGTAACCTATACCGCTGACTCACCTGTTTCCCCCTCATCTAGTGATTTTCTTATCCCTGATACCCACATATCAAATACCGATCCCTTAGAAGGTGTTTTTCAACGCCTCACTCTGGGGGAATACCACCTATATAATATTGACACCTTCCTCACCCTAGAAGAGTATGGGAAACTGCGTCAACACCCCAGTTATGACATCCACATCGGCGACATTTTTTCTTATGGCCCTACCCACCTTCACACTAATCTAACATATGGGGGACTTGATATTGCCACCTATAAACCCGAACCTCCATCCTAAACCCAACCATTTTCATTTGACCTACACTCCCTCACTAACCACTACTTCTCTCACACTTTCCTCCACTGGTGTGCATGGAAAGGATTTGGGTTCAGATTTTACAAACAAGGCCGATATAATATCATTTCTTGTACCTCTCATAAACACAATGACTGTAGTGGCATTGGTTTTGACCCACCACATCCAAAGAAGGTTCATGTTGACCTCATACATGACAAAAAACCTTCCCCACCTCATTCACCCACATTACCATCTTCACCCATAGAGTCCATAGATCCTGTATCTATTCCTCCTAACTTTTTTTTTGTAAACACCATTTCCCTAAGACCTCTGACCTATCAATGTGATGGCGAGGCTACCCTTTCTCTCTCATTCTTGTATCCTGACATGATCAAGGACGATACACCTTCTATTAATGTTGTTCAATGTCAGGAAGATGAATCCATCCCCACTTACCTTGGTGCAGAAGAATCTTATATTCATCGGTCGTTACCTTCTGAGACACAAACCATGTTGAATGAATCGACCATCGAAATCAATATTCACACTCAAAATGACCTGCACATTCAAAAGATCAACCAATCCTTAGACGCTATTGAATAGGAAGCCTTCACCTCTTTCCTTTGGGATAATAGCAATATGTTTGCCTAGTACTATGCCGATATGCCCGGTATTGACCCAAAAATCATGGTCCATAATATTGTAACCATTCCTGATGCCAAACCCATCAAACAAAAGCTGCGGAAAATGCATCCTCGCATTGTTCTTCTGGTCAAAGAAGAGCTTTAGTGCCTTCTCTCGATTTCCTTCATTCTACCCATTGGCTATCCCCATTTTATTTCTAACATCGTTCCTGTCACAAATCTGATAGGGGGACTTTGCATTTGCACGAACTTCCATGACCTTAACCTGGCTTATGCCAAAGACGATTTCTCCCTACCATGCATCGATCAACGAGTTGATCTCACCATTGGCCATGAAATGATGTTGCTCATGGATGGTTTCTCGAGCTACAATAAAATATTACTGGCCCTAGAAGATCAACACAAGACTTCCTTCATAACCCCTTGGGGGAATTCCTACTATCGATTCATGATCTTTGGCCTTAAAAATGTTGGTGCTACATATCAGTGAGCCATGACTTACATCTTCCATGACATCATGCATCACATATTGGAAGATTACGCATATGATCTTTCGATTAAATATAAACATCGAACTGAACACTTGCCTGTCCTTAAGGTCATATTTAATTGTCTCATCGAGTATTGTGTGCGTCTTCAACCAAAGAAGTACATCTTTGCATTACTTTCTGGAAAACTCCTGGGTTTCATCATTTCTTTGCATGGCATAGAAGTCAATCCTACTAAAGTCAAGGCTATTATGGAAATTCCTCCACCCACTAATCTCTGCCAACTTCGAAGCCTACAAGGTAAGTTGCAATCCATTCATCATTTTATCTCACAAATTTTCGAGCGTTGTCAACCATTTCATCATCTTCTTAAGAAATATATTTCATTCAAATGGGATGATGAATGCCATAAATCCTTTGAGGCCTTAAAACAATACCTTCTTCAACCACCAGTACTCATTCCTCCTAAAGATGACCAGCCCTTTTACTTATATATTTCTACCACTCACCATTCTTTAGGTGCCATGCTCACTCATCGTGACAAGTAGCACAGAGAGCAAGCACTTTATTACATAAGTTGTACCCTTCTTGACTACAAAACTAGATATACCCATGCCAAAAAACTCTACTTAGCCTTAGTTTTTGTTGCCACCAAACTCTGCCATTACCTACTCAATCACAAAACCTTCGTCATTACTAATAATGATCCATTACACTATATGTATGCCAAACCCTATTAACATCAACGTGCCACACGTTGGCTTATTCTTCTTGCTGACCTTGACCTTGAATTCATTCATCAAAATTCCATCAAGGGCCAGGATATTTCTGACCAACTGGCTGATGCACCTATTTTTGGGAATCAACCATCTAACTTCAACTTCCTAGACAAGTCTATAGCTACCCTTTCCCTAGACAATCCCGCTTACCAAATGACACTCTTATTCGATGGCTCCAAGTGTCAACGTGGGGGTGGGGCTGGTGTTATCCTCATTCCTCTTGATGGTGAACCTATGCCTTTGTCTTTCAAACTTGATTTTGATTATACAAAAAATATTGCTGAATATGAAGCACTCGTATTGGGCCTCCAGGTTGCTTATGCCTTGGATCTTAAGTCAATCTATATCTTTGGTGATTCTCATTTTGTCATAAACCAAGTCAATGGTATATACCAGTGTCGTAATGAGATCCTTTAAAAGTATAAGCAGCATGTAGACATACTTTTGACCACCTTTGACCATTACACCCTTCAAACCACCCCACATTCTACCAATAAATTTGTGGATACCATGGCCTGCTTGGCATCTCAGATACCTGCTTTACCCGTTGACTCTAAAATCTTTGTCACAATATAAAGACTACAATCACCCTCTTATTTACCTCATGAAGTTTACTCCGTCGAAACCATTTCCCCTGACCCACGTGAACTTGGGCATAAGTAGTATGCAGACTATATTTCCCTTTCCATTCTACCCACCGATCTCACTCGTAATGGATAACGTGCCTTTCTTAAAAGTGTCTCCCGTTATGTTATCATGGGTGGTATTATTTACAAGTGCAAATTTGACGACATTCTCTTACGATGCCTTACAAGTTCTGAAACTCCCTATACCATTAAGGAAGTCCATGATAGAATTTGTGGAGGTCACTTTAGTGGATTAGTTGTCACAAAACACATTATTCGACTAGGCTATTATTGGCCAACCCTAAACCGTGACTTTTTTTATTATGTCAAACATTGTGTGAAATTCTAGCAACATGCTAATCTCCATCACACACCTAATCATTCCTTACATGTTGCACAAGACCTTTGGCCTTTCTCTTAATGGGGTTTGGATCTTGTCAGTGAGATTAACCCCCATTCTTCACAACTCCACCAATGGATCATAACCGCTACCGAAGATTACACTAAATGGGTAGAGGCCATTCCCATCATTTCTACAAAAGCTGAGAAAATATGTGAATTCATCAACCATCACATCATTTGTCACTTTTGTGTTCCTCATCACCCCATCACTAATAATGGAAAAAAATTCAAAAATAAAACCCTACGCAAACTATGTGACGCTTTCAGCATCCAACTCAGTTTCTCATCACCTTATTACCTACAAACCAATGGTCAAGCCGAATCAACCAATAAAACCTTGAAAAAAATTCTTATGAAGGTAGTCAACGATACTAGAAAGGATTGGCATACGCACATTCCTTTCGCCTTGTGGGCTTATCGCACTAGTATTCACACCTAACTTACTGCCACACCTTTTTCTTTGATCTACGATACCGAGGCTATCTTACCTCTCAAATTTCATATTCCATCTCTCTGCATCTAACTACAAAACATTCTCAATGACAATGACTTTCTTTAAGATTGTTTGGCAAAACTTGAGTTATTACATGAATGTCGTCTCCATGCTTTTGAACATTTCAAAATCTACCAAAAATGTATCAAACGTGCCTATGACAAATGTCTTCACAAATGAACCTTTCAAGTTGGTGACTTCATCTTGAAGGAAAATCAACATGTAACCAAAGAGGAGAAAATTAAACGGGGAAAATTTTCTCTTAATTGTCTTTGACCCTATATCATTACCCATGCCTATGGATCAGGTTGTTCTCATTTTTCTTCACTTGAAGGTAAACCCAAACCTGAGCCCCTTAATTCCTTGCATCTTTGACCATTTTATTATTGAAATCAAGTTTTATACCACTTTTTGTTAGTTGATCGCTCATCCCTTGAATTATTTCCATCTTCCATATTACATGTTTTTGAAGATCCATGACTAAACAAGAATCATGTGATTTCTTGTCACCTTTTAGCCTTATCTTTAATATGAGTACCATGGCTCTACTCATAGCATGATTCTCATGGATACTTTTCATCTCCTCCAGGATGGAATCCCATGGTCATTCATCACTCGATACCACCTCTTTCATAGTTAACTCTTGGTTACTACAGTCTTGCCTTCTAAAGAAGAACCTACTCTTCCTCTATAGTCTTGTCCATGACTTAAACATCCAAAACAAAAAGGGATGCAACTCCTTAAGTCAAACTTCTAGCAAAATATGACTCCCTCAAAAGGGATGTCTCTTCTTTATATGGCGTCGCTATAAAAAGACTGCTCCCTTGAAGGACAGTTATATCAAGTTATTTCATAAATCCAATAAGAATATCCAGAAGCTTCCTGCATCAATCTGCTTCACGAAGACCTCAAGGAGATAATATACTCATCCCATATAGACTTCCCTTATCGATCAGTCTATTAAAAACAAACAAATGGATAAAAAGATGAAACTTTTGTCATGGAATTGCCTATTTTTGATCCTTGGTTTCTTGTTCCAAAAGTCACAATGTCATACACTAAGTTACGCTAAACCACCCATTCTCACCTCCTTGCCTTTTTATCCTAATTTCCTCGTTACTCAAGGGAATTTCTGCAACACGACATTTTTTGATTATGCAACTTTCTTCACCCTTAGAAGGGTCCATTATACAATTCCTTTAGGGTCTTCCATTCATAATCCCCTCTTAGGTATGGTCAACTCATTAGGGTTCTTATCAATTCAACGGCTCTTTTACCACCTCTTACCATTTGTCTTCATCATTACTTATTGATTATCTTATACAGGACCAGATCATCAACACCTATATTTAAAAACCACTCAACCATGCCTATGACCTACATTCAACCAGGCCTAACACCTATCAACCCATTCCTCTACTTCATCATAATCTTCCCTAGCTTATGGGAGAACTACATCAGTATGAGGTCCCTTTTCGTTAGGACTATGTAGGTAGCACTTCAAGGGTATGTGGCCCTTGGAGGTTAGCTTGGCCACTCTTTACCCTAATCAATTCCCCCTTTCCCTTTCCTATTCACATTCTACCCTAGTTAGTTTCCATTTTATATCAATAACTGGAAATTAAACCAAACAAACCTCAACTAATACACATCTTTATTACATCATCAAATCATTCATTTATCATTTTCACATTTCCACTATAGCACATATTTTGAAATTAAAACCATAACCTATATATACATTATCATTTTCCCCCCATGTTACTTATAATTGGGACATTACCTCGTACCTAAACCAACTTGACTTAACCATGCCTATGACTTGATTCAACCATGCCTAAAATTTACTTGACGTTATAATGCCTATGACTTGACTCAATCATGCCTATGACCTAACTCAACCATGCCTAAACATAACCTGACTCCATCATGCCTACCACCTAACTCAACCATGCCTATGACTTGACTCCACCATGCCTAAACACCCCTAATATAACAATCAAATTCTTGCATCACAAGTACATCAGCCAATCATCCATCTCAACATAAAAATATGTGTATCCATACAATATACATTCTGCCAAATAATAATCACAATCTCTCAAAACCTCTCATATACAGCCTCACCATATTTGTCACACAAGCCGGTATGTGATAAAAAATAACAAAACTCTCATATACAGCCTCACCATCTTTGGGATGTGGGCCGGTATATGATAAAAAATAACCAAAAACTCTCGTCTACATCCTCACTCTCTTCCACACGTAGGCCGTTATATATCAAAAATAAAAAACTACACCAAAATAGGAGGTACGTATGGCTATCAGGTATCCCCCCACTGGATATACTCCATATCTGTCTCACCTGTATCCCCATCCTCCTCTTCCCTCATACGACATCTAGCTAACATCTCACTGCCCACCATGGGTCCTGGCCTAATATCTACTGGTACCTCACCTAGGGCTAGCCTCCATGAACTGATGGCCTCGCTATGACCTTGTGTCGAGGCTCGATGGCTACCTGTTCTCTCCACACTGTGGGTTCACGAATTGGTCCTCTCAATTGAGGCCTTTTGTGCTCTATACTCTCCATAGGATAGGAAATCTATCCCTGCAGCGATCAATTGACCCTGACCCTCCCCCTCATCCTCCTGACCTCATCCTTTATCACCCCCACCTCACTATCAGTTGGGGCATATTTCTGCCCCTCCCATGGCCATACCTACACCACACCTCCTTTTACCCACCCCTGACCTCCTATTCCATGACCTATATTCCTAGACCCGAAACATTATTAGTGACCTTTGAACCACTGTACTCGTTATAACTTATGATGTGATTACCCATATTTATTTAGCCTGCTGACCTTACCTTGCCTATTGTCATGTTGTTTATCCTAACCTGACCTTTGGTGTACCTCCTTAAGTCAAAATTCTAGCAAAAGATGACTCCCTCAATGGAGATGAAATTTTCAGATATTCTGACTTAGATTGTTTCCAAATTATGATGAAAAAATTGGGAAAAAATTCGATACCCTCTTCAAGATGTATTCGAAACAAAAAATTAGGGTTTTTTCCCTAATTTTGGCTGAAATCACTGCTCTGATACCACTTGTATAAATCAGAACATATACATCAGGATAACATGAGAGAACACAAAAATATAGATAAATAATGACAATATGCTCATATAATAGCTTTTCCACTTCGAGGGGGCAACCTCCAATACCACTTCAAGGGGGTAGCCTCCAGACCATACAATAACACTCCAATACTCAATATGATGATTAACTACAACCTTCTAACCCCTATATATACCATTCTTACCTATGGCCAATACTGAGGCCGACCTCCTAAGCATAATAAATCATAAATGAATGATATAATAAGATAAGGGGATGTGTGCCACATGTTGGCATCTCCATCAATACATATACATCATAACATCATTTCCCTATGTGCACAGCAACCTCCTATTCCATGACCTATATTCCTAGACCTGAAACATTATTAGTGACCTTTGAACCACTGTACTCATTATAACTTACGACATGATTACCTGTATTTATTTAGCCTGCTAACCTTACCTTGCCAATTGTCGTGTTGTTTATCCTGACCTGACCTTTGGTGTACTGGAACATACCTAAATGTTCCTGCACCTGACCTCTGTTGTGTTTCCGAACCATATCCTATACCTTGGATACCAAACTCACTTCAACCCATTTTTGATAGACCTATCGACCTTGGATGATGTAGATTTTGCAAACTCTTCACCTTGGTACCGTGTCGCAATTTATACATGTGTGCATGTTTGACTATTACTACCTTTTGACCCTGGCCCATTTCCTTGTTTTCCCGATTCGACCTTTACCCCATTACCCATGCTTACCTCCACCTACCCTACCCACACCTACCTACTTTACTTTTGATTAGGTGGATATTCCCATGTCCTCACCCATTTCATCTTGTGATGATGGTACCTATTTTTCTCAGTCTAATATCCTTACATTACCTATGGTTCTGACCCTTATCCAAACAAACCTTGACATTTTGACCTTTTGGATATACCGGAACCACACCTACATGTTCCTGCATCTTACCTAGTTGAGTGCCCAGACTGTATTCTTTACCCTGGATACTGGACCTCAACAACCCTTTTTGTAATGACCTTTACAACCCTAACTTACGTACATTTATTATGTTGAGAAACCCTAGTATCTCATGGCATTTCACAATGTGTGCGTACGTCTGAATTCTCTACCTAATCACCCACCCTACCTCTTACAATGACCATACTCTCAACCATCACCTTCTTCACACCTAACCCTATTTTCTAAAACCACCCACCTCCTCATTTTATAAAACCACTCACCGCTTCCTTCTTTGACTTCATCGGTTCCTAGTTTGAGGGGGGTTACATTCACCCACGCTTAGGGAAACACCACCTTCACTTACACTCAACACAACCACATCCTATTTTTATCGTCATCGATTACCAATACAAGCTATGCAACAAAAAGGGGTAAAATGTAGACACCCAAATTGGGTTGCACTCCCCTTGGCTCCCCGTAGAATAACCAACTCAAACATATTCACCTAACCATGGCCCCTTTCACCCCACATTAATATTAATATTAATTTAATTAATTAAATTAATACCCATCCTCACAATATGCATTACTTAATTATTTTAATTAAGCTAATTTCCACCTCACCCCTCCACCTCACCTAGACACCTCACCTAGCCACCTCACCCTAGACCTATTCTTGGCATGTTTCCATAATTAACTAAGACTTGGTCCCACTTACCTTAATGAGATAAGATTTAGTTTAACCCTAAAAATCAATGCCTATTATCCCTCTAACCACCTTCCCTCTCATAAAAAATACAACATCCATTCGGATCCAAGGAGAAAGGAATGAACCTGATCCAAAAGAGGGGAAATCTGCCATTTTTAGTAAACCTAGGGAATCTTGCCTTAACCGATGCCGATCACCCCTAAACCGATGACGGTCAACCTGGAATTATTGTTGGTTACCATTTATTCACCTTAGTAACCTTTTTTTTTGGGTTGGCACATTCTGGGATCAAGGAGATGAGAAGAGAGCTGCATGTAAGTAGAACCAGAGTATTTTCACGCACACAGACATCCACAGCCAACACCAAGACATATCCAGAAGCATTTGCACTCATGGTGACATTATGGGAAGCATCACTATTACACTAAGCTCCTCCCCACCAACTGATCATCACCACTAACCAACCATTGGACCTGCAACATTTGTAAGTTCTTTTATCATGCATCACTTCCCTTCTTTTCCTAGCCATAGGGTTGTTATCATTTCTGTTATCATTCTTCCATTAATATTCCCATTCCTTCATAGTCTACTTTTTTACAAATTCAAACCCCAGCCACCCTTTTATCATATCATCTATCCTAGCCCTTCCACCTCTCTGAGTGTTCTCAACATTCCCACAGACCTCGCCATCCCCTCCTTTAGCTTTATCTAACCTCACCCAGACTCTATAATAAGATTTTATTGAACTACTGTCACCTGACTATACCGACGTTGGGTACCCATGACCATCACCAGTCTCTCCTAAACCATCACTAGTTATACTAGAACAACGTCAGTCTCTATGTTTTACACATTTTCCAATAACATAGGTAACTTACCTTCTACCAAGTGACCCAAACAACCTAGAACCTAACCCTAACCAGTTCCAACACCCTGACACCTACCTACCCTTTAGATCTGACTATAGCCTAGCCTATTATATTAAATTTACATATTGTGTTTAAATGAGATACCTAAATCATATCAACTACAATAGTAATTTTTTTTATCTCTCGCATTAAGTTGTTTTAAACAGTGGATTGACAGCCATCTAGGGATTATCACACTTCCCAGATCTAGCACACGTTAGGTAGTCCACTGTCATATATTATTTAACTATTGTTTTGTGGTCTTATTTTCTATTTCATGTATTTCCTCCCAGCCAAAAGGAAGCTCTCACAATCAACATTGGATCGAGAAGTCAGAATGCATGCAACAACCATCAACTGACCACCATAAACAGGTATTCCTCCTTGTCCCTTACCCTCATATGTTTCGTCTCAATAACGTAAATAAAACGGTGAAATAGGAAGCATATTGTGGGCTCATTACAAGATGAAGAAGACACTTTTCCCCTTGATGAAGAAGAGGGGGAACATGAGGAAGAAGATAGTTCTGGCCTTGTGCATAAGAGGAAACAACCAACTGCTGGTGAAAAGAGAGTGCGCGAGGAGACTCCTCCATTATAAGAGCCAGATGAGGAAGTGTTAGAGACATGCGCTACGGAGATAGATGTAGAACAGACTACTTATGAGCCTCATTTAAAAAGAGTTCTAAGAAGAACAAGAACTCAAAGCGTTGGAACTTCACAACCCCTTAGGAGGTCACTTAGGACTTCACCTGTGAAGGTAGAGTCAGAAAAGAAGAAAAGGCATAGGTACGTCTAATGGAAATATAATGAAGATGAGAAGTTTGAGGATCTTGCGCCAAACACTCATGTGCGTACTGAGGATATAGAAGAGCCTTAGGAAGAAGATATGAATAATAAATAAGAGGATTTAAAGGAAATAGAGGTAGAATTGGATAAGGTAAAGTTGTCAGGTGTGCCCTATACTACACAGATAGGTGAAGGATTCACACGATCATGTTACGAAGGGTAAACGTGAAGATAAGGAGAAATATGAAGGTATTTCTGAGACATTAGCAGTTGGGTATATTGATGAACCAACCAATATTATACGCGCATGGTCCTAAATCACTTTGGAACCCAAAGACCTTTATGGTTGGGAGTTGATGGATGAAGACATGGAAACTACACGAACACAAAAGCAACTATCTTGGAGCATGAAAACTCATATGGATGAGCCTGGATTTGATGTATGTGAAGATTCATGTGTATTGTGTAGATTGAAGAAGGCACCACATTTGCACCATGTCACACTTAAGCCCACCTAGATGTCAGATGAACAGGTAAGCAATTCACTCACGAAGGTATCTGTAAAATTTACGCACATGAACATAGACAAAGAAATAGTTATTTGGGCATTGTTGGAAGATAATAAGGACAAGGATACTGCAATCAAGTGCCTAATAGAAGAAAAAGAGATAGTTGAGGCAACGGTGGATTCGATACTCAGTATGGCCGAACAAATTGGGGATTATATTTTGAAGAAGAGACCAGATTTGGAAGATAAATTTGCATAAGAGTTTATGTCTTCTTTACACTACTTACACACTTTAGTGCATATGGTGTTAGATGAGGGGCACATAAAAACTCCAAAACCAAAGGATTCTGCTAAATAGGTGCAAAAAGATAAGGAAAAAATTACACGCAAAATTACAAGTTACGATTCCATACTTCAGACTTTGAAAGATGAACTAAAGAAAATAGATTTGGCATTGAACATGTGTGTGGCCCCAAATGTGATAATCAAGACAAGAACCATGGAAGAAGAGGATGAGGTTCATAAAGTAGTAAAGAATGAAATATTTTTTTGTGTGGAGAGGCTTACTTTGATAACAGAGAAGTGTGATGTGCTTACAGCAGCCCAAGACCCACACAAGGAGAAAACAAATGACATTGGGAAATTAATAGCGCAGGAAATGGATTTCATGGATGGAATAATCTCAAGCATGGTAAATGTTCTCAGCGTGCTGTAGAATGAAGATGAGAACATGAATCTTGATGAGATGGAATCAGTACTTGTAGAATTTCTGGATAAAATAAATAAAGCACTAAGTGGTTGGAATGAATTAGAGACAAAGATCAAAGTAGAATATCTTGAGTTAATTCTTCATGTGGAAGAGTAGTGCGCCAAGTATTCCCTCATTATTTTTGTGCATATATTCTTTTCTTATTTATTCTTTTTCATGGATTCATAAGTTATGGTTTCCCATTTCCGGTGATAACATTGAAATTAGTGTGGGGTAACATTGGGTTGATGAATTTCAACCCAAGTATGAAAGACACATAACGATTAGGTGCGTAGGCACATGGTATGTAAGTGAGCGTAGAACTATAGTGAAATAGGGTTTGCCTAGGACAACATGAAATCAGGACTTAGTTGTTTTCCAAGTTGAGGTTAATTATAGACATGTAATGCAGAGCACATTTTGTAGAAGACTTGAAGAACACGCAAAGGCTACTTTGGATGAGTAGAAAATCAATTGACATGCATAGTTTTTGAGCTATTAATAGGATTATATCACTATTTTATTATTAGTGAGCTTGCATGCTCTTGTATTTATCATGTAAGGGCGCATGGCTATTATTAGCATGTAGTCTATTTTTGAAAGGTCCATGGGAGGTGAAGTGAAATTCCCCGCCCCTATAAATATGTATTGATTTTCACAGTTTAGAGTACCAATTTTGTATCAGAGTTATGTTGTTGATTTATGGGCACGTATGACTATGGTTACTATATTATGCATGTATCAAGCTTATGTGTTTTACAACAATTAATACAATGTGTCTTTGTGGCTGGATATTGGTGTTTGACATAACTGAGCATGGAACTTGCATGGTAAAATTGGTTATGGTCCTTACTTGATTATTCTTACACATGGTTAAGGACTAGATTTAGTTTATGCAATGTTATATACTTAATAGTTTGTTATGGATTTGGAGTATTGGTATAATCATGCTAACTTCTTGAACAAGCTGACATAAAAGAGGAACATGGTACCCTTGCGTACTTTGGATGATCACTCAATTCAGGCTGAGTGATGTGTCAGCACGCCTTGGGTTGTTGGTGGTAAAATCTAGGCTACAAATAATCTGATAAAATATGAAACCCTAAGTGTAAGAGAGAGGGATGAACTTAGTTCATTTGTAATTTCTTTAGGACTGATGCAGACTGGGAAAATTTCTAAATGGGAAGTGAACTGTGTCATTACAGGCCTTTGTAAAATTTAGAGGTCACCGATAAGGCTGGACTAAGGAACTTGGACTGGGTTAGGGGCACCTGTTAGTGTAAAAATGGTCGAAACCCAATTTTTATGGTATTGTAAAAATGTCACTTTTGGTTTATTGTATGTCGTACCTTGATCATCAAGTGTACCTCTAACCTCCAAAATAGACGTTCACCTGTAAAACTCAAAAATCCACATCAAATATAAAAATAAATATGTAATATGGGGAGTTAGACTGACCCCGACGCCCACCCTATAGAGTGAACTTATGACCAAGCATTGCACTACATATTAGACTCCATGTAGTTCTTGTGAGTGTTTGTAGAAATTATGCCCTGGGATGCCCTTGTGCAAGATGTACTAGATAACAGGCTAGATTTGCTAAAAGATGTAAATATACTTATGGAATAGAATAGACTTCCCCTTCTTATAGAGTGTATATAAATAATGAAGTCCCTTATCCCTTGAATGGATTCTAGATGGATCCCTTTGAGTGCTCTTGATTCCTTTAGATGAAAGCTTATGTGATAGTAACTATGCTTAGAGTTTGGTACTTTATTTTGAACACATAGCTATGTATTTATATGATTCATTTGGTTGAATTTCTTAATTGAAAACTGTAAGGTTTACCCATGAGAAAATAAGATACCCAAAAGATGAAAGAGGCCTAAAAAGAGTGAATAAGGTAGAAAGATGTCAGGGGCGCCAAAAGGGGATGACAGAGCCTGGGCACTAGTGTCTGAAGTCATAAAAAATAAACAAGTAAAGTTATGACTGGGTTGTAGGTTCTGTAATATTAAAGAGAAACATAAAAGACACAAAAAAAGGTCAAAGATAGGCTATCAACTACTAGTTTTCTTTCTTAGGCATCATATGAATGTTAGTATGTGTTTAGGACCTATAGGGCATATGCACAAATATGGGGGGACAAAAAGTGGACACAAATCCGTTTTCTGGCCATTTCGGCCATAACACGCTTGCGTTATGGCTCAATTGCACTATAATGCGAAAAGGGAAAATCTAGGTCTCATTACGACTCAGGTTTACTAAGCCGAAATGCACCCACATTATGATTTTCTATGTGTTTTTTCCATGTTATCCCTCCCAAATGGACATATTCCGCATTGGAAAAATGAATGCGAGTGCATTATAACGTGAGCACATTATAACACTAATTAATTATAACACACTCGCATTTCTTCTTGTTGGGGTTTGGAATACCCAATCCAAAGGCTTGGATTTCCAAACCAAAGGCTTGGATTTCCAAACCAAAGGTTTGGACTGTGTATTACGTGATTAAAACCGCGTTTGACAGAAAAACATCAAAATTTCAAATGTGCACCCCAATATCTCATCCATTAAAAAATAATATTCAAAAATAAATTATACTATGATGTCAAGCTCATTTTTACCTTGATGACGATATAATTCTTTCAAAAAATTTATTAGTTTAAGGCTTTCATCCATAATTTCTTTTACTAGTGCCTTGTTTTCTTGAAAAAACCTATGCATACGTTTTGGTGCATAATTTACGATTTTTTAATCCAAATTTAAAAAAATGTGGTTTTTTCTAAACTCCATTCTACATGCACTAAAAAAAAAACTAAAAATGACTTTTTTTCTCATAGTTATGGGGGTGCACACACAAATAATTCATTTTCGGGATATGTGCACTTTGAAAATTAATTTAAAAAATTATATCCATCCAAAAATTATGGAAAATTAGTGGGACCTTTTACATGGGCTTAGCTAACTTTATACCAAAGGGATTTGAAAAAAAAAATTATACAACTCAAAAAATGGTGGGGTGAACACACAATAGGTTCTTATCTTTTTGACACAAAAATAGACATACTTTGTGTGTGCACAACATTTGAGCCTCTTAATATCAACCATTTAAAAAAAATTAGTAGTTTGGAAACTAGATTTTGATCTCTATGGTACTTATTCTTATCACTTTGTCAAATTTTTATCACAGGCATGCTGAATTATTTGATGAATTTTAGGTTTCGCTAGTTTCAAGAAAAAGGTGTCCCTTTTTGACCCCCTTTTGGGCCCCCATATTTGTGCACTTTCCCTATAAATGTACCCAAGTGCATGAATTTTTGTCAAAATTTTCCCCACTTTATATTGTGAAGTGAATACTTGATAACATAAAGTAGATAAGAGATGTGTACTCAATAACCATTTAGAGCGTGCACTGAAATGCGTACTAAGAAAAGTGAAGCATGGAAACTAAGAAGAGAAGTGACCCTAGGGGTGAAACATATGTGTTATACAATGTTATAGCTATTTTTGTGCTTGTTTTTTTTCTTTTTGTTGTTACTTCTTGTAAGGATAGACCTACAAAAAGAAGAAAAATAATGTAGTCAAAGTCCTATCTAACATAAATTAGAGAACAATTTGTACATGTAAAATATGTAAAAGGAAAGTGTGCACATGATGTAAAAGAGTGTAAAGGGATAGAAAAGTTTCCTATAATGCTATGAAGAGCGAGTTTTTTGGGTGATCTCATGCCAAGAGTGAGTTTTTTGGGTGAACTCATGCCAAGTGCTATTTTTTTGGGTGATCTCACGCCAAATGCAGGTTTTTTGCGTGATCTCATGCTAAAGAGCAAGTATTGGGGAGAGAGTTCTAATATTACTCTCCTTCCATGAATCTACCTAATAAACACCACTGCATATGGTGTGTCCCTATTTTGTTCATGTTGTCCTTGATTTATTCTGAATGTATTTTTTGTTGCGATTGAAAATGGAGATAGAATGTATTCTGCTTGTTAAAGGACTATGCATGTATTGTGAAAATTTCTCTTTAAACTAATGTGAACTATGTTTATCTGAGAAATTGATTGTATCTTTTCCCAGGACATTATCACTAAGGATATGTTAGGAGTGCCCTAGCATTAATGTATGTATCTTGGCACTGATTTATGTGTTGCGTTGAGGAACCAAGTCAGATTCTAGGTCATTCTGTAACAGTGTTCCTATTCTAATTATCTACTATATTGTACTATGTTATAGCTTTGAGCTGCTTTATGGGGTGATTTTTTCACCCAATGTATACCCCCTCATTTGGGGTGCATGCAAAAAATGTAGGAGTATGTAGCCCAAAGAGAGGACATGATGTTGAATTGATGTTGATACATGCAGGGGGTAGGGAATGTGTATGGTAGAAACCAAGGCACATGAAAACAAAGTGGCTAGATAGATTTTTTACTAGAATGCATAACTAGCATAAAATATAAAAAATGTAATAAGTAATCGTGCATAGAAGATAGACCATGAAAATCGAGTTTCAAACATGGAACATCACTAACAATTTCAAAAGACAATAAAGGCTGAAGTGGCCAAAATAATAAAAACATTTATAAGACAATACATGTGACATATCCCACAAATAATGGCGTACAATATCAAACAATATCAAGAAAAATGTAACATACAATCATGGTGTCATATAGTTCTTGAAAATAAAATTCTACACATGAAGCACCCGTTATCATATTAGAAAGATAAAGAGTATTTCAAAGCATGTATATACCAATGGAAATGATTTGCTAGATAGTAAAGATAGTAAATAATGAAACAATAACACTTGTGATGAATAGTAAATGTAGTAATGGTTTATTCCCCCAGGAGCCTTAGTGGGACTGGAAAAGGGTACAATGCCAAGCATCATTGTAGTGTGTAAGAACATGGAGCAAGTCTGCATTCATAGTTAAAGAACAAGTGAATGCACATGTGTATATAGAAAAGATATTGACATCCTAAGTATCTGTCTAGTATGGGAAATAAGGTGTACATGTAAGAATGATAAATCAATAGAAAATGCGACCAATATATGCAATATGTTGTGTATAAATGTAATGAAATGGTATGCAATGTGAATTTTATAGGGGAACCGTGCCCCCTAGAAAATGTGGTTGAGTATGCTATGATGTTCATTTATAAAAGACCCATCAATAATCAAGAATGAACCATATAAAAAGAGTGTTTCATCGGGAAATGGCTAGATAGTGTGTGCTAGAGAGATATGTCATGAAACATAGATCGTAGAAGATGAATTTGGTGAGGTTCATTTCATATTGAGACCCTCAGCAATAGAGTATGAACCATACAACTAGATTCCATCATAGGGTAATTAATTTGAAAATGTATGCTAGAAAGGTATAGCATGAAACATAGAGTGTGAAGTGTGAATGATGTGAGGTTCATTTCATATTTATACCCTTAATAGTCAAGTATGAACCATGGAAATAGAGGGCATCATAGGTTATTGACGTTACAAAATGTGTATCAAGTTGTGTAATATTTCTTAGAAACATGACTCATGAAGCACAAAGTGTAGGAGTATAAATGATAGACACCTAATGATGCTAGGAGGGGGGAGGATAATCATGATGCCCCCAAGTGTATGATGTGTATAAGAATCAAGTAAAATCATCTAGAATATCATCATTGTAAGGATACAATCCAATTCGATATGGGTCTGAAACTCAATAAGTAATAGTCTGGGGTTGATCATATAAAGAGCCATTATGGTGTGAAATTTACATGCCAATTGCATATTATTTATTAGTTAAATGTAGATGCAGACAATCATGTACATACAAGCATGTGAGATTTTGAGTTTAACCAATAAATGAATCATTACAAATAGAAACACGACCGAAGGGCATGGGAAATGTGATACTAGTGTGACTAGGATTTAAAGTGCCACCAATGTAGTCAAGCCAAGACTACCAAAGTTTGAGTGGAAAATAATGAGAAGTACGTGCAAGAAAGACTAATAAATGGAAGACATGAATGCCATAAGTAGTAGTGATTGATGCACTAGTTTTAGCAAAAACTTAAAACGGTCATAACTTTTGATTCGAGTGTTCGTTTGAGCCTGTTTTTTGTTTGAAACCAATTTTTTGATGAGATGAACACACCAGTCAACCCGGCATGTAAGTTGGAGCCTTTCTAGACAAATTTTCAGGCCCAAAATCCACCATCTGGGGGCTAAAAATTAGGATTTAAGTTTTAATCTAGTTTTTTCCTATTTTTGGGTATTAGTTAATTTTAGTCTCTTGCATGCATAGTAGGTTAGAAAGTTGTAAATTTCTATAATTTAGACATGTAAAAAATATGAGGCAATTTTTGTGCCCATGCAAATAAGCATCCAAACTTACTAAGAATAACAGGTTCTAGTAAAATGCAAAAAATAGTAAATTTCACCACCTAGAGTAGATTTAATTGAAGTTAGTAAGAGTTTGCATGGAAACTCGAGTTGGGGGTTGTTTTCTTATTTATGATTCATTTTATTTCATTATTTAATAACGAACAAGAGAATTTATTTTCTTTCATTTCAAGGTCTTTGTAATGTTCTAAGTGTGTTTAAAGTTTGGCTACATTATGTGGTATCAGAGCAATTTCAAGTCTTGGTGGAGAATAAAAAATGGTAGGAAGAGGAAGAGGAATAGGAAGAGGTGTTATTGCCTAGATGAATAGAAACATGCAAGATCTGTAGAGTCAAGTTGCTGATCTTACTAACATTTTATCCTAGAGAGGAAATCAAGGTGGAGATGAAACATATGAAGAAGAAGTTTGTGAAGAGGAGGAAACCCAAGGACCACCCTTAGCTTTTGAAAAAAGGATGGTTCGAGAATTAGAATGAAGTAATGATGGGATAAGAGTTGATGTTTCAAAATATGGAGGTACCCTAAAACAAGAGGAGTTGATAGACTGGTTGAATAGCATGGGAAAATATTTGGAGTGGAAGGCTATGTTAAAGGAAAAGAAGGTAAAATTTGCATGCACGAAATTAAAAGGTCATGTTATGTTATGGTGGGATCACCTACAAAAAGACTGGTCAAGAAAGGGGAAATAAAGGATTATGACCTAGAGTAATATGAAGATGAAGATAAAAGACAAATTTCTCCCTGTGGATTATGCACAAACCCTGTATAGGGGGTTTCAAAATCTTAGACAAAACTTACAAACAATGGAAGAATACACATGAGTTGTACAAGTTGTCCATTTGTTTAGAGCATGAAGAAACTAAGGAACAAATGGATATAAGGTATGTAAATGGATTAAAATTTTCTATTTAAGATTAGCTAAGATTGCACATGATCAAGATCATGGAGGATGCCTATCAATTAGCTTTAAAGGCTGAAGAAAAATAGAAGCAAAAAAGTTTTAGGAGATCACCTGGTATGAATAGGGGGGAATCATCCTCCTTTAGGGGATGAGATGGTTTCAGTAAAGGTATATGAGAACAACATCATGGAGTGGAAATGGAAAAATATATAAGAAAATATCTCCCGAATCAACAAAGAGGTAGAGGATTTCTGTGGGGCAGAGGATATGTTGGCAGTAGAGGATGGGAGCCTCCACAAAGACCATTTATTTGCTATAGATGTGGTGAAGAGGGGCATAGGGAATTTGAATGCCCACATTATTATACACATGAAAAGAGGCAAGAATATCATCCAAGATTAAATATTGCTAAAGTTGAACAAGAAGAAGAAGAAGACCTAGAAATCCCACCAGATGTGGGAGAAAATTTGATGATCAAAAGGAAGATGATTTCTCCAAGAAAGGATGTCAAGGGGGATGCATGGCTACATACAAATATTTCCATAAAAATATGAACTTTAGAAGGAAAGGTATGTATGTTATTATTGATTGTGATAGTTGTGAGAATATGGTTTCAAATGAGATGTTGAGAAACTACGCCTACATTGTGAGAGGAATCCTAACCCTTAACGTATTGCATGGTTTAAGAAGGATAATAAATTTACTATTGATAAGAGATGTTTAATATATTTATATATTGGTAAAATTTATAAGAATGAGATTTTTGTGATGTTATTCCTATGGATGCAAGTCATATTTTGATAAGAGATGTTTAATATATTTATATATTGGTAAAAGTTATAAGGATGAGATTTTTTGTGATGTTATTCCTATGGATGCATTTCATATGTTGCTAGAAAGACCATGGAAATTTGATAGAAAATTAATTCATGATGGGGGAAATAATACTTATACTTTTGGAAGGATGACACACAAATAGTTTTTCTACCTATTAAGAAAGAGGGGAAGGCTGAAAATATTATTTTTACAAAATGATTTGTGAAGGAGGAAAAGGCAAAAAGGTTTTATTATGGACTGGTCTCAAATAAAGATGAATCTGCACATACACAAATACCATTAGAGACAAATTAATAGAAGAATTTTCTGATGTTATTCTTGATGAGCTACCAGATGGGTTACCACCCAAAAGAGATATTCAACACCATATTGATTTGATCTTAGGGTCTCCACTCCCAAAATCAAACAACTTGTAGGATGAGCACGAAATTGCATGCAAAATTGAATAAGCAAGTGACAGAGCTCAGGAGAAAGGGTGTATTAAGGGAGAGCATGAGTCTATGTACAACTCCAGCTTTATTGACTCGAAAGAAGGATGAAACATGGATAATGGGCATGGATAAAAGATAAATCAATAAAATCAAAATCAAGTGTAGGTTCCCAATACCTCCCCTTCATGATATGATGGGTGTGCTTGTTGGATCTAGGTATTTAAACAAGATTGATTTTCAATGTGGTTATCATCAGATTCAGATCAGAGAAGGAGATGAGTGGAAAACAACATTCAAGAAAGAGGATGGATTATATGAGTGGTTGGTGATGCCATTCATGTTATCTAATGCACCTAACACTTTTATGAGGTTTATGAACATTGTGCTGCGTGATTCAAAAATTAAAAATGCCACTTGAACCGACTTAAAAATTCTTTGTGTGCATCTAGTTTTCAAAATATGGATTTAATTAAGTCTTTTAAAATCCATTAAATGTCTCATTTTAATGTAGAATTCTTGAGATTGAATTGATTTGTCTTCCACCATTCATATTTTGAAATGAGATTGGATAAATTTTGAAAATTAAACTTCTTTAAAAGGAAATTGAAATAAATATAATATTTTATTGTGTAATAAAAGAGAGTTGAAGCATTAATATCATAGAAGACACAAACAACAATATGTTTACAAGGTTTGGTAAACTTGGCCTACATACCTAGGTCATTATATGATCGTTCCATTAATTAAATAGTTGTAAAAACATGTGATGAATGAAATTACAACGAAAGTGGGAAATTAATCCTTCATATCAGTGCTTCTAGTTCCTTCTTTGTCTCTCAATAGCTTTCAGAACTCACAAAATCCTCATAAATTGTAATTTATATGCTTTCTGCCTTTGCACAGTCTCTCCAGTTGATTTCTCATTCTTGTTCAAATACCAGTGAGCCCTTTAATTAGCTCGACAAGCCTCTTTAGTAGAACCACAAGGCGTTAGTTTTGGAACTGATTGGTTCTGGGGTAAAATACCCCTCCATCTCCCTCGTCGACTGGTTTGCAAGGTTTGGGATATATTCCACATCTAAAATGGGAGGAGTTAACAGGTTTAAATATAAGCATTTTATGCCTATCTAATCATGGAAATAGCCACACCTGGAATTTCTCCCTCCATTATAATTGTAATCAGCTCATTGTGATCAGGGGATCAATTTTAGTTTCAAATGTTCCCTAAACCATGCCAGTTTAGTAGAGCCTTCAGTGAGATTTCCAACGACTATAAGAACGTGAAAAACGGACACTCTGAGCTCAAGATATGTCCAGTTAAAGTTTGGTCAACAGGTCAATAATGGACCAATAGTAATGCGACACGTGGCAAAGGGAAAAAAGGGAAAAAATGAAGGTTGTTCGAGTTGTTTGCAACCTCCGGTTTTGACACATGTAAAAGTGGGCCAGAACAAGAGGCTCAACTTTTGTTACGGAGGGGAGCCCGGTCGCCGTGAGGATGATTATATTATCACCGACGTGGTGGGTCCTCAAACCACCACGTGGCTTGTCACCACGAGTTCAATTTTCGAATTGAGGATCGACAAGTAGTATTTATTTCCATACTTCATTTGGAATATCACATAATATTACTTAGGTCAAATTTCATTTTATTACCTTTGTAATTAATTGGCATATTAACCTCCATGTCATTTTCTATGTTTTACTCAAGCTCTTTGCCAATGTGTTCGGTATAGTCTCATCTCCTTGCAGATTGGGAAAGTCAACATTTCCACATTATCTCCCAAAAAATCCTCCTAATTCCAAGTAACTCTGTGGTTAGCTGTATTTATCTAAAACCAACATTGAGCATACCCCATAATGCGTGTGGTCAACCCAACAACTCAGCGGAACCAACAATGTACAGCTCACCCAAGATTTGGCGGATAACACACCATTGCATGGCCTAACAAAATGGTGGAATGTGTGGCCAAAGCCACAATTTAAGAGGCGGCCCCTTGTATATTTAAACCATAAACTCACCTTTCACGCCGAAGATGTGGGATCTTCCCACATATGAGATAACAAAGGCCACATCAAAATGAAGACCGTCGGGTTTTGAACCCACGACCTCTACTCCCAAAGACTTATCCGCCCAACCAATTCGGCTACAAGCTCGGATGAGATGAGACAACGCTCAGTGTTATTTAAATAGCACTCAGGCAGTGACTGTAAAAGAGGAGAAGGAGGCAGTTTTAAGAAAACACCATTTTTGAAGGCATTACACTCAGATTGGGAGCTCGAAGTAAAAAGGTGAAATGTAGGGAATTCTGAGAAAATTCCAACGATGTAATATTTCATATTTTTTTTTGAGTTTTGACCTGTTTTTGGAAGATTTGAATGCAGTTTTTAACAGGTATCTACAAGATAGCTAGTTGGAAAACATGAATTTCAATGCACTTCTGGTCCGAAAAGTGACTTGGTGTAAATATGAAAAGTGTTCAACATTCAGAGATGATCTCAGATATATGATTTTTTTTCATAGAATATTTTTAAATCTCCATTTCTAGGTTTTTTTCTAACACAGTTGCAGAGAGATCACATTGTGAAAACACTGTAGGAGCCACGGATCGTTCTTGGGACAATTTCTGCTATTTTTCAGAGTTCTTGGGACATTGATCAGCTCATTTTCAGGTTGTGATTCATTATTGGTTGTTTGTAAGACTTATTGTACTTAGATTTCAATATTATTAATGGATCGGTTCAATCCAAACCCGGGGACGTAGGAATTTCTGAACCCCGTAAACAATCTTATTTGTTATCTAAGTGTTTTCAGTTTTCTGATTATTTATTTGTTACCCAAGTTTTCTACACTTCTATGCATGCATAATAATAATAATTTAATCAATTTATGGAGTTTATAATACTTAAAATTGGTTAAGAAAATCATGATCTTT
>CM034152.1:147224580-147312994 GCA_019776745.2 Taxus chinensis | reverse complement strand
GCGATCAGCCCAAGGACTGGTAGAACCGTGTTATAAATTCCAAAGATCAAGGAGAATTTCCATTCGATAATTTTCACTTCATTGGCTTACTATGAAGTATGAAAGAATTCTCAAAACAATATATTATGATTTCATTTAAAGATGATGAACTGGCTTTGTGTTCAAAGTCATCTAGGTATGTATTTCCTAACATAACCATGCTTACTACTTATGAGATATCATGGATGTGGTTACAACCACCAAGAACAATGGTCTACTAGAATCTCTTCATACCTCTTCACAACTCATGTAATGGGTATTGGTGTCCATCTTATGATCTCACCCTTCAGATAATTAGTATGATTCGTCTGAAGTGAGGATAATTTGTCCTTAAAAAACAACTAAATGAAACAGATTCCGTTCGTCTTGATAAAAACGCACTCCTCTACAAACCCTATTCCTACATGGCTATCTTTATAAACCATAACCCCTGTTCACCTGCCTTATCCCCGATAACTCAAACATTAAAGCCTCATCTACTCCTACACTCATAATTGGGGGGATCACAACATCATGTACCTATCGACGTGTTTCAAAATGATGAGTCTATTGGTAGTTTCCTAGGCATCAAGATAACATTCCCAGAATGATCACAAGAAAGGCTTCTCCATTCAACTCAATGTCATGTTAATACTTCAGAGAGGAAGGTAGACTTTATGTGGACATTTGAGTAAAAATTGAGAAAGGGAAACGAGTCCATACAGAAAATCCTTGTCCTTAAAAAAAAGGGTAAGTCCTTTATAGCAAAAACCTCAGAGAGCTAAGCAGTCAAGAACCTAGCAAACAGAAGAGAGAAAGAAGGAGAAGAGAACTGAAAAAAAAGGAGGACAAATGCAGTTGTGGGGGATAAAAGAAGGAAAGAAGGCGGTAAAAAGAAGGTTACCAAAAAAGAGAAAGAGAACACGAGGAAGGACAGAGATGGACCAACGGGTAAACGGGGGAAGAAAATAGAAAAATGGAAAAGGGGGGCGACAGGGAGAAGATGCGAAAGCGATATAAAAAAGATCGACTAGGTAGGGCAAAGTTTAAAGAAGAGGAAAAACAGGAGAAAGGAGGAAGGAATGATACTGGGAGAGATAAGCGCTAAGGTATACAGCTGGAGGATTGGAAAAGAGAGAACAATTGAGAGAGACACAGAAGAAAGAGATGTAAGAACTAATTGGAAGGAAGGGTGGAATATAGGAAGATACAGGGGGAAGAGCGAAGATGAGTCGCATATAAACAGAAAAAGAGACAACGAGAGAAAGAGAAGGAGAAGTAAAAGTAGTAATGATACAGGAAAACGGGGGGGCGTGGAAGTCGAGAGAATGAAGGGGGGAGGAAGGAAAAATAGTAGGAAAAAAAAGAGGTAAAGGGGAAACGTAATTATAAGCAAAATAAGGAGATGACCGCACAAGACAGGGAGGAGATGGAAAGGGGAGTTCCACGAATTAAAAATGATTTAAAAATGGTGGTAAGAGTTAAGAAAAGAAGGGAAGATGAGACGCGCAAAAAAAAGGAAAGGAAAAAAGTTGGGAAAGAGGAACAATGGTAATTGAAGTTCTTGTTTACAAACAATAAGCCCAACCTATGAAAATATATTGTACCCCTTATATGATACCTCCTAAACCCTGTAAAGAGGATCTCAATCTCCCCCCGATCCTACACACATGGGGGAGAAGTCAAAGCTACTATTGGAAGATACAATAGATGTTAACATCGACACAGAGGAGTTTCCTAGAATAGTTAAGATGGGAGTTCACTCTCAGCTCAAGAGTAGAAACATTTACAGGACTTTAGAGATAGTATGTAGACATCTTCACTTGGTCTTATGCTAACATGCGAGGACTTGATCCTGCATTAGTGGTGCACAATCTGGTGTGCACCTAGATGCCAAGCCCATCAAACAAAAGATTTTGAAGATGCATCCTCGTGTCGCCTTATTGGTAAAGGCATATTAGAAAGGTTATTAGAAGTAGGATTCATCAGGCCTATCGACTACTTAGAGGTGATTTCTAATGTGGTACCAGTTCAGAAAAATCCAATCAGTATCATAGTGTGTACCAATTTCAGAGACATTAACAAAGCTAGTCCCAAGGATGAATTTACTCTCCTTAACATCGACATGATCGTCGATTCTACCATTGGATATGAGATGTTATCACTCATAGATGGCTTCTCAGGTTATAATAAGATAAATATTACGGAGGAATATCAACACCAATATAACTTTCACAACCATATGGGGAATGATCTGCTACCAAGTTATGCCCTTCGGCCTTAAGAATGCAGTGCTACATATCAGTGAGCGATGACTGTAATATTTCACAGCATGATAAGTGACATCATCGAAGATTACATAGATGATATACTAGCTAAATATAGAACTCAGGAGGAGCACCCATAGATTTTGTGGCATATCTTTCAACACCTAGAGAGTACAAAGTACGCCTTAACCCGAAGAAGTGTGTCTTCGGTTGTACTATCTAGGAAATTACTAGGATTCATTGTGTTAAGGATAGGAATAAAGGTGGACCCCGCAAAGGTGACGACCATCACAGAGATCCCTTCTCCTAAGAATATTAGACATCTGTGTAACTTACAAGAGAAAATCCAAGCCATTAGATGGTTTATTTCACAACTATCAGACAAGTGTCATACATTCAACATCTTCTTAAGAAAAATCTTAATTTCACCTAGGGGCTAGAACAACAACAAGAGTTTTATTTTCTAAAAGAATTCTTGGCTAAACCCCCCATTCTCATGCCGCCCATGGAAGGAGAACCATTATTTCTTTACATTTATGCTACACATTTTGCAATCGGGGCACTGTTGGCCCAGTATGATCAAGAGTGGAGAGAAAAAGTTGTATACTACTTAAGCAGAACATTGATAGCATATGAGCTCAATTATCTACATATTGAAAAGGCCTTACCTAGTCATAGTGTTTTATTCCAAAATCTACACCATTATTTTCTCAACAATAAGGTCAAGCTTATTTCAAAGGTTGATCCATAAAATACTTATTGTCAAAACCTGCACTCACAGGAAAGATGGCTAATTGAATCATCTTATTAAGTGAATTCGACATTGAGTATGTGTATCAAAAGTTAGTAAAGGGACAAGTTCTAGCAGATCAACTAGCATAATCTCCACTACCAGGTACTGAACCCTTGAGCTTGGAGCTACCAGATGCATCCATCATGTACCTTAAGGAATCTATCATTTGGTAGTTATACTTTGATGGCTCTTTTACCTTTCATGGTTCAGGTACCAGAGTGGTGTTAATCACTCCTATGGGATACTTAATTCCCCAAGCCTTCTGATTGGGATTCCCATGCATAAATAATATAGTGGAGTATGAAGCTAGCTATCAAATGGGATATAAGATGATTTAATTACATTGGTGATTCAATGCATATTATCAAACAGGTCACAGATGAATATAAGGTCAAAGATGAAAAAATTCTTCCATATAAAAGAATGGTCGATTCCTTGAAATAATTATTCGATCAGATAACATTTAAACATATACCAAGAGCCCAGAATAGAGCATAAAATGCTATGGCTACAGTAGGATCCATGTTAAGGATTCTGCCAGGGAACAATGACATGTCATTCTTCATTGAAAATCTAAGAACAATAACATATGACAGAGCAAACTCATGTTTGGTATGTGATGTTATTGGTCCCTTTTCACTGTGATACACTGAAATATTCAATTACCTCCATGATGGAACCTTTCCCACTAACATTTCTTGTGTTGAAAAACTCACCCTTATCCAACGTATAGCCCATTATACCCTACTTGGTGGCACCCTCTTCCACCGAGGCTATGACAGGAATCTACTGCAATGTTTAAGTTTGGACGAATCTATCCAAGCAATCAAAGAGGTACATGAAGGAATCTTCAAGCCTCATACTAATGGGATCATCCTTGCAAAGAAAATTCTTAGAGTAGGCTATTATTAGCCTACCATAGAGCATGACTAATGTAGCCATGTGAATAAATGTGTGGATTTTCAAAAGTACGGAAAATTGATACATACACTGGCGCAATCCTTGCAGGTTGTCACAACTCCTTGGCCATTCTCAAAGTGGGGTCTTGATCTAATAGGGAAACTTAACCCTGTCTCTTTAGATGGTCATAAACTCATCATTACTACAACTAAGTACTTTACAAAATGGGTATATGGTTCTTCCTCTCACCTATGTTGAAGGTTCCTAGATCTTGTAATTTATCATGAACAATATCATCTATCGATATGGTATCCCCTCTGTTATTATCACTGATAATGGTAAGCCATTTAAGAATAAAACAATGAAAGCACTCTGCAAACACTTTCAAATATCCCTAAAGTTCTTATTTTCCTATTACCCTCAAGGTAATGGGCAAGCTGAGGCTTCTATTAAAACCCTAATTTTCATTATGGAGAAGATGGTGAACAAGATATGTCATGAATGGTATATAAAAATCACCCTTCCCTCTGAGCATTCAAAAATTATATCTGCACCCCCACAGGTGCCACTCCATACTCCTTAGTATTCAACACGAAGGTTGTACTACCTTTAGAGACTACCTGAATGGAGAGGAAGACTACATAGTAGCTCGACTAGAAGAGTTGGATCTATTAGAGGAGAAAATAATTCATTTTCTCAATCACCTTAAAGTGTATCAGGATCAAGTGTGGTGAAGCTACATAAAAAAGTCATACCTCATCAATTTGAGGTAGGGGATTTGGTGTTCAAAGAAAATTAAAATAACACCAATAAGGACCATGACAAGAAAGGGAAATTTGAGCCCAATTGGCTAGGACCATATGTTGTGGTCACCAAGTTTGGTTCAGGTGCCTATAAGCTAGCCCATGCAGATGGCCAAGAGATTCAAGAACCCATGAATGCAATGCACCTCAAGCGCTTCTATGCTTAAGTATGGGGTATCTAGCATATTAGAAAAGAAAAAAAAAATAGAAAAATAAAAATAAAAATAAATAGGTGCATCCAATTGTGAAAACCACATAAGGTAGCACTTTGGACAAGTCCTTTGGTGAAAAATGCTTTCTGGAACCAAAGGAGGGGTCCATTGTTCACAATTATTTTAGGTTTAGGAGTATGAAAAATTTGTCCTAAGTTGGTCTTTACCTTCATCTGATGCCCTTGCGATCCTTTCCTTCTTTGCCTTGATCCAGCCAATCTAACATTTTGAGTGCGGAGAATTTAACTTTGAATGAACCCATCTCACACTGAGGTCAACTTCGTAGCATCACTTTTAACACATAATACGTGGCATTATGCCCTTGTATATCCCATCTAATGCTAAGGGCATCCATTTTTATTCATTTCCTTGCACGTTTGCTTCTGAAAGCTTCTTAGAAAATGTCAAAAACATTCGTATAACTTTTTGAAAATCCTAAAACATGTAAATATGTTATTTGAGAAAATAAAAACATTCAAATACATTTCGTAGAAAACTCTAAAACAATAGAAAATTGTCTTGAGATAAGACTCAAAAAAGTGAAATAAAATTTCAAAAATGTCTTACAAAGACAAGTTAAGTAGTTTTTTTACTTTAGTTACCGATTTGTAGGGTTTTGATTGCAGTGTATTTTCATACTGTGTGTTGTGAATTGGATTCATTTACTTAATTAGATTGAGTGTTACTTTAATCTATTATGAATTACATTGAGTTCATTTTATCTTGCATACTTTTGCATAATTATGTTTGCTTTGATTAGATTTGATTAAGTTGTGTTTGTTTATGCAGTTTATCATCACATCATCATATCATCTATCACCACATCTATACATCATATATCAATAAATTCTAAGTCTACATCAAAAATGTATGCTACAACTAATCATAAAATACCATATCGTCAATGGTGTAAGAGGGGTTGTGCACATGATCATAAATCTATCCCACCAACACCAATATCAAAAACATAAATATGTTTTACTCAAAGTATCTCATCAATATGCAATATGACATCATCTTAGGCTATCTCATAATTTAAAAAACATATGATGCAAACATAAAGCAACAGGTTAAACATGATATCTTATAAGAAACATGTGACACATCAGTAATCCATCTATCATCATACATCTTTAAAAATATAAATGTCCATGTACACAATAACGTATCTCAAAAAGTACATTTGATACAATGAGATATCATGGGAATCTATACAAAAAATGTGCCTTCATCATGAGGCATAGTAAAAAATAATACATACCATACATCTATACAAAAAAAGTGCCTTCATCATGAGGCACGATAAAAAATATTACATATACATACATATAAAATTATACCTTCATATCGAGGTGATACACCAAAAATACACATCTAGTACATCAATAAATAGAGTCAACCACAAATTAAGCCCTCTCCAGGACTTCCTGGTGTAGATCTACCACTAGGAAGAGGAATCTGAGATGTTGGACACGTAGAAGGCTCTGCACCATGTTGTATAGACCCATGCTTCTCTAAAGCCTACTATCTTGAAGGACCCTATACAGATCGTGTTGATTGTGACTTCCTATGATATCTAGAATGATATGAGGTTATTACTATCTGGTTATACTCAAGAACTGTCCGATCAACTGGTATGGCCATGTAATACTACATCCTATAGTATGTAGCCTTACCTACTATAGTGGCACTATTCCTAATCAACTACTATAAACCTAAAGTAGTGTTAGCCTTCTGCACATGTCACACTCTCCTCTTGCACTGGACAAATGTATCTGTAGCTTCTCTCTCTACTATAGCCTGGTCCCTATCTGCCTATAGCTGTAGGCTATCTATGATCACTTGATCTCACTTTGTTAGGGATTTTAGTCTCTGTCCTTTCCTGGTCTCACTCTGTCATGAGATGATCCCCATCGGTGATGGCCTGGTTTCTCTATATAATGTCTTAGTCCCTCTCAGCAGCAATATGAAGCTATAGAGCTATCACCAGTTATAACTAATGTTTGCAGGGAATTCAACTATCCACCAGCCTATATATTTTGAATATCCTCACCCATCTGCTTCTCATCCACCTACTCATTAATCGGTATGTCCTCCTCCATCTTCTCTCTACCCCTACCACCTCTTCCATCTCTCGGTGGACTATGTGGTGGAATCACATGGGGGGGTGATGGAGGTGCTTGTAATGGATCCTGCTGAGGCATCCATGGTGTTCGTACCTGGGGTTTATACTACTACCTATGGCCACACCAATACCTACTGCTCCACTAAAACCTTCTACTGAATGAGAACTTGCTATGATGGTACCTGTTTCCATCCTCCCTCTGGATCTGCTTGGCCATGTTCCTATGCCCTAGGTAGTGGTCCCTGAAATCCCTGTGTCATTGCATCCAGTACCTCATGTGAATGGTCAAACGTTGACGTAACATTGTATTATGCCAACTTGTATAGTCATGTGTAGTACTAAGATCAAGTATCTGTACATGCTATACCCAAGGATGAAAAACCACCTGTAAAAATTTTACACGATCTCGGCCCAACCTCATTCAAGGCCCCATATGAAATACCTCTCTGTATATACGAGCATATCACTTCTCAGCACAAAGAATCCCTTGAATAAGTCTAAACTAGTGCTAAAACTGATATAATCTATACCACTCCATAATATGTCTCCTTCTCCCTAAAAGGAAGTGATCAAACATTGTTGTACAAAGCTCAACAACATCCTCAGGCCATTGATACAACCTATATGGTCACCATGTAATCATACGGGGTTGTAGTTTTTGCAACTCACATATGTAGTAGTCATTATCCCTTGAGTAACTGCATATATCCTCCTTGACTTAAACCCAACCCATAACAGAAGGATCTCTAATAACTCAAGCTGTCAAAGCTCATGTAGGGCAATCAATTGTAATATGGTCCCAAGCTCATATCTACAACAAAGTAGCATGACCCATGAAATTTTGTCCATGATAAGCTATCAAGTGAATATCCGCGTATAAATGAGTCAATATGAACTCAACCCAATAGTAAACCTCTCCCTGTAGAAGGTCGTGAGTCACTCCAATGAGGAAAAGGGGAAACCGAGCACCAGTCTTGTCAGGAAACATTATATCATTGATAAGAGCTAACAAAAACACAAAGACTTAGCCTAGCTTCTGATCGACCATGCACCTCCTTGATAAAAAATTTCATACCCCACCGAGGTATGTCTATCAAACCAAACGTATCAACTAAGAATCATATAATACGGTCCTAGAGACCATCATATGTGATTAATTGACCTTGAATAGGAATTCACAAGATCCACCCCACATCCTCTAAGGTAATACTCATCTTGCTAGTAGGCAAGATAGAATGTCTTGCTCTCGCTTCTGCCATCTCTCAGTTAAGGCTATGAGTAAGATGTGGTCTAAATTAATTAGAGGCATGTACGCTACGTGTACTAAACTAGTCACCTCTAATGTGATCTCAAGAAAAATATGGTCACGTCGACTAAATGTCACCTCATAGGCCCAAAGCCGCACATGTCACTCTCGCATCTCTAACCTGTCCAAGTCCTCCTGCAAAACACCAATTAGGCCATTTCATTATGATCCAATTCTTCTATTCTAATCTATCATTTAATTTTTCTACTTTACCATGTTATTCTTCTATTTTGATATAAATATCATCTTTACCTAACACCTAGGGTTTACTAAAACCTTGGTTTTCTTCCCAAAAATCATTTAAAATGACTTTTGTGTACTAGCGCACCCCTGGTGACACCAGCGCACCCCATAGTGCACATGCGTACTATTTAGTGCACCAACGGACCCCTCAAGGCATAGCCACATCCATTTCTAGTCTTTCTAAACATGTTTATGCATTAACGCACACCATTTTTTGCACACACACATTTATACCCCCTACCTAAAATTCCATTCTTTTATAGGTGCATACATTTAGTGCACATGGGCATGCACACCCATACACAGTGCAGTACAGGTACGCCTCTAGGGCCGCGCTTGCACATTTCCTCTACTAAAAGCCCTAATTCTACCCTAAAAACACATGTATTTTAATCAAAATTAAATATTAATAATTAACAAGGGTAAAGAAGAGATTTATGTACCTTTTTTCCATCCAATGAGAGCCTCATGTAATATCTCACGTGATCAGCATGATGTTTTTGGCTCTGTACCCTCACCATCTTCTACCATAGGTCAGAGCTCCAATCAACGGTAAATGATAAGTGAATGTGGTAAATGAATTGGCCGTGATAGCTTATATACCCATTTTTTTTCTCCCATGACATGTTTCTCACTCTCGAAGGAACCCTGAAACCTTCATGCTTCTTCTAATTTCTTCTAATACTCGCCGTGATGATTATTTTTAATAAATAATTACTTTTGTGCCCGTTTAATTGCCCCAGAGCATGTTTTTGCATCCCGACAACCTTTTCTACTACCTGGGGCATATTTTTACCTCGCAGTCACTTTTGGCAATGTCTCATTACTACATCATTTCCTCTATACTATTTTCTTCTTAAAAAAAATGATAAAAATCATTAAAAATCCAAAAAAACTTGTAAAAATCCTTAAAAATTTAAAAATTTTTCAAAAAAAAATGGTAAATGACATATACGTAGCTAAAGTCTATGTCAACTACATTATCATCGAATGTTGAAATATGTCTTACAAAAGCATATTTCTAATGGTTATTTTTTGTTTTGGTTTTAAAGGAATTGGAGATCATCATGATCTACCTCCATTAACAAAAGCTAGGGTTGCATGCTATGTCAGTACTCCCATGCAATAGTGACTTGTCTAGAGATTGTGTCATAGTGCAGGAAAGATTTTCCATGGGACTAATTATGTCCTCCATTATTCCCCTCACATGTATCCTTACTTGGGGAACCATTTTTAACCCTTGTCGTTACAACAAAAACATTTGGGAACTACATCTTGATAACAAAAACATTAGTGCAACTATCTTGAACGGTGTTTGTTTGAATGTGTGTTATTATACTGGTCTCTTTGTTAGGTTAGCTAGTTTACTTTCTCATATTACATTGCATTTTTTATGTTGCATTTGAGTTATATATTTTTTACTTTCTCGTCTTGCATTGCATTATGTATGTTTCCTGGAGGTATGTAGCAATGGATAAATTTTAGTAATTTTGCTTTTCATTTTATCTTACTTTTTTGTTCATTTCAATAAAGGACGATAATGTAGACCTAGGGGGAAAATGATATAAACAAGTTGCTTATTGAAAGGCTGGATGCATAAAGATTGGGCTTGTCCAATATTCTCCATTAATCATTTCTTCTCCATTATTGTTTATTATCACTACTAATTTTTATTCCTAAATCACCTAGGGCAATAAATAACCATGTTTATCCCTATCCTTATTCCTTCTAAATACCCCAGAGTTTCACGCCTGTTCTAACCTATTTTCTTCTATCCATTTCAATCATATTTTTTTATCATTCGATTGACTTATTCTATCACCTCATTGATACTCAAGGGGGCATCCTTCATTCTGCTAAATTTTCTTCAAAAAAATTCATGTTTATTTTTGTCTACTATATTTTAAGTGAAGCCACTAACTTCACCTCAAACATGGGCAAATGTAGACTCCTAAATTCCATTTTTGCAATCTTATTGCCAAAACGCATGCATATCACTCTCATTCTCACTAATTCCATTATAATTAGTGATTTCCACTAATTAACTAACGTTTCTTACCACTTTGGTTAATTAACAAGCACTTCGTTGATCAACAAACCTCTTTCACATTCAGGATGCCACTTTACGACAAATCATAAGTCAAAATCCTCTTCAAAATAGAAAATTAGCATTTATTAGCAAATTAAGCCTATTTTCCCTTGTTTTGGTCAATATACCCTAATATTGGCTTAAACCTCTCTTCTAACCACTCAAAATCATCCCCACTTTCCTCCACAATGTCTCAGCAAGCTTCAAAACGCTTACCCTAGCCTCCTAGTTGACCCTAAGTGGTTGATTAAGGCTCCATACGCATCTTAATCACTTGATAATTCACTAATTATGATTAGCAAGGCCTAATCAAGATTAGATATTCTAGTCTAATTTGGGGTTTTTAGTCCCACATACACCAAAATAAAAGTTTCTTGCAAAAGGAAAATTATAAAGAGAGTGCACCTCTTACCTTAATATTTTACACCATGCTTTGATTAGTAGCCTCATATAAGATATATGTTAGAGAGCCTAAACTCTTTTAAGGATTCACATTCTCATCTTTGTGTAAAGCCTTCATTATGGTTAGTAGGAGGGTATCTAACATGACATTGTAGCCTTGTGTTAGAGAGATCTCCTCGCCATTTGTGGAGTAGGAACCATTCCCAATTTGATTGCTCCTAGATCTATTTAAGTCTATGTTACTTAATCAAACATTTATTAGTAGGCATGGTTAGATGTTATGTTAGTTTCATTTAATCTCCAATGTTATGCTATTAATAATTTATCATTGATGTTTCATTCCTTAGCTTTGCATTTAACTTTAGATTGTTATGGTGTTGATCTTGCTTTAAACTAGTTAATTTGTGTTAAAAGTTTGGGGTTCAATGTATTTCTTTCTAAAATATGAATAGTTTAAGGTTTTGATTCTTAATTTCTTTTAGTAGTGTCTTCATTTTTCGCCATAACACATGTATTTTTTTCTCTACATAATTTTCAATATGCTTGTCCAAATTTTAAAAATTTGACCTATCTACGCTCCATTCTACATACATTAAAAAATGATTTTTAATTTTTTCCCTAAAATTAAGGGATGTACACACGATTATTTCGTTTTTGAGACACCACTTTGAAAATTAGTAAAAATAATATATTCCTAAAAAAAATAGGAAAAATTAGTGGGACCTAACACATGATCTTAGCTAACTTTCTACTACAGATATTTTTAAAATATTTTATGAAACTGAAAAAATGGGGGTTCAAATGCATGACACTGTGTTATATTTTTCATACAAAAACATAAACACTTTGTGTGCACATGATATTATCTTAATCTCCACTATTTTTAAAAAAAGAGTAGTTTAAAAACTATAGGCATGTCAATTTACTTATTGTTGTTCAGATTTTGTTAATTTTAGGAAAAAAGTGTCCACTTATGACCCCCTTTTGGTCCCCCATTTCTATGCACTTACCCTATGGCACTCTTATCTTACAATTTACAAAGTTTTTTCAATGAGCCTCAAGTGAATATGGAGGTGTTGGAGAAGTCTATATGATGCAGAGAGGCACTAGATAATCCTAGACTAATAAATTCTTGATATCCCATTTATCTCATTCATCAAAAACTTTTGGTCGCTTTATTTTTCAATTGGTAATGTCTCACATATTTTTTTTGATTAGTAGCAGTTGGGTTTTGACCTGACAGGTGTGAATATATTTTCCTTTGACCTAGCATTTGTGAATATATCTACCTCAAAATTTCTTGATTAAACTCAGTTTTTCCATCTCCCCCTCCCCCATCAATTTTAATTACTTAATGGATGTGAGTTTCAATTGAAAATGTGCCCTTTACAAAAATAGACTCTATTTTTTGACAATTTAACTAATATAACACAACTATAGACCTATAACTAATAACACTTTAGAGTGCACAATTATTAATACTTATGACATAAACATGTTGATTAATGTGATGTAAAATGACTAGTTACACACCTAATTGGATAATACTAATATTTAAACAAACTATATTGAAAACATACTTAATAAAAAAGAAAAACTTAAAACTTTATTTGACTAGCTAAGACATCTATAAAAATAGCTATAACTTTAATAACAAGGACCATGATATTTTAATAAACACTTAGATATAAAACAAACTCTAAATACGTATTTGTTGGTTGGATATTTTGTCAAAGACAAAATACGAGATTCAACCACAATATGCAGGACAAAGTCCCTCCTCTATTAAGGGGAGGTACCTTGTTTATTACAATTTTATAATCACAATATTTACACTATTTTAACCTTTGGGGATTGGGATATCATCCCAGTAGATGGGTTTGCTTCAGAAGGGAAAGTAGATCTGGAATGGAGTGGAGGAAGGGTTTGTAACATAGTCTCTTCTATTCCTTATATCAAATATTAACATACAAAGTTTCTCCTCTTTTCAATTCCAAAAAATGATTTTCCACCACCAAGTATGAAATCCCTTGCTCCTTTAATAATACCCCCTTTCTTTTGCAATGCCATGACAACTTCTATTTATAGATAAAGAGGAAGAGTAAGAAAAAGGGGAGTAGTTGGAAAACATTCAATGTTGTTGACTGATTCTTGCACAATGACTGAGTCAACATGTTAATCCATATGAGGTAAAAACATCCAAAATAATTACATGTTCAATTCAAAAATGGAGAAAACTGTGAGGACTTAGCCAAACTTCTTTTTTTCTGATCCATACATTGAAAGATGAACTTGAAAACTGTCTGAAAACTCCTCTAAATGATTTGAAACAACAATTGGAACTTCCACCTTGATTTGCACAAATAGAAATCCTGAAAATCCTTTGTCAAGTTTTCCTCACTGCTTAGCACCTCTGAAAATCTGACACATTGGGCAGAACTTGCTTGATGTTTCACACCTTGAGAAACTTGACACACTATCAGAGAATTGAACTTGTTAAACATGTTGAAAGACCCGACACAAGCAAGTCAGGGAAATTCACTTGCTGATAACCTTGAAATATATGACACAATGAAGTAAGGGAAATGCACGTACTTGAAAACCCCAAAAATCCAATACATTGAGTCTTATTTTTTTTTATCATGTAGGATAGGTCCAAAATCCCGACTTAATCCAAAATCATGGAAATAAGGATAAAATCACACTTTTCTTCGCTTGATAAGGAAAACGATTGAGAATTAATACTCAACAAAATAAAATAAGGAGAAGAGAAGTGGAAAACAACCCATCAACCATGCAAAACCAACAAGGGAGAAAAAGTAGGCAAACTCAACAAAAAAAACTAGCAAAAACCTAGGAGAACAATCATACTCACCTAAAAAATGAAATGGGTCTGAAGGGAAATTGAGAAAAGATGCCTAAATCACCAAGAAAATCATTATCGGGGTTTCTATGGTCGTGAGCAGGTCTGTAGTCAAAAATCAAATTTGCAATGTGAAAATGTCATGAAAACCCAATGATATAAGCAAGATGCATAAATTACACGTCAGATGACACGTGTGGGACCGAATTTGACTTGGTAATAAATGTGTTGACTAGGATCGAAAAATAGACCACACAAAACATGTCTTGCTTATATGTTGTCAAGTTCTAAAAACATGACACAAAGGAGCACAATCTTTTTGGGAATTAGGGTTTGATCAACATAAAACATGTGTTTTTGAGCTAAGATGTTTTAATGTCTCACACTCCTAAAAACCTGTCACATAGTGCATTAGGTTTCTAGGTTCACAAGACATGTAACATATGACATGTATTTTCCCTCACATGTCTCGATGCAACCAACCCCAAAAAACTTGACACAAAGGGTTTGTCAGGTTTCGGGGATCGAGGAACATGTGACATAAAACATGCTAAGATGTAAGATGTCTCGATGCAACTAACCCCTGAAAATTTGATAGAAAGAGACTGTTAGGTTTCAAGGATCGTGATGCACTTAACATGTAACATGCAAAGATGTATGGTGAACCAAAAAACCTAAAAAACATTGCAAATGGACACTTAAGGATAGAAACTTCAAATTCTTGGAAAGATGGGAAAATTCCTAAGGCCCAAAAGATGAAAAATTGGTGAGTTACCCAAATTTATCATAAACTCAAAATTTGGGATAATAGATGGCTTTGGCTAGGGACTGATTTTTGGTTATGAATAATGCAAAGGGAGATAACCCCATATCCTAAAAGTTTATATCCATTGGGCCATAGATTAAAATAGAAAAGGATCAAAGAGACAATGAAAATAAACAAAGAAAACACACATAACCAAAACAAGAGGAAAAGTAAAAAATTAAAACCCACACCAAAGAAAAAGGAAACTATGATAAAAACAAGGGACAACTTGCTTTACTACTGTAGAATTGATTCTTACTAAATGTTTACCCGTAAATGGGTATTTCCAAATTCCTTTGTTCTACGAATCCATTGACTGAATCCATGAAATAAGACCCATTTATTAATTTCCTTTGAAGGTTTACATGATTGTTCTTATACGTGAGGTTCCATTCAGAAAATTCATTTCCTTTATTGTTTTGATATCTTTCTTTCATCTACTCTCTTATTTTCAAATTTATTCCAATTCTTGTTTCTCTATCCCTGTTACAAGAGTGATTCTTGATCATATCAAACTTACTGTTATCACACCAATGCTTATGGTCTATGATAAACATTTGACCTTTATTAGTTACTTGTTTCATGACCATGATCTCTATAAGTTGGTTCTTGATAGATATTTTGAGATTTTGAACATTTTCACAAGTCTCTTAATGCTCTATGTCTCTCAATTGCTCTAAATAATTATTCTTCACACAAATTTTCTCATATTTAACCTATTTGTCAGTATGGTGTGGTGTGCACATTACTTCATTGTATTCAAAATAAAATGAGCACAAGTTTGGGTATAAAATATACAAATAATCATTTCTCCCATATTGACTATTTTGAGCGTTGAAATGCATTTCCTTGATGAAAACATCCTTTCATTGAATAGATTCAACTTGGAATGATTCAAGCATCTTCTTGTTCATATATTCCTCATTGAAAGGGTTTTCATATTCTCCCAATGGGAAAAAAAGGTTTCAGATTCATAATCACTTTCAGATTCACCAAACAAGCCTTCCTAAGCTGCACTTCTCAACACCTTGGGATTTCTTTGTTGCAAGTCAATATTTTCATGATCTTCATCACTATCAAAAAGAGAACCTGCATCCATAGTTAGTGGGAAGAACACACTATCAAATTCTAGCTCCATCAAGTCATTATGTTATTTTTCCACTAGCTCAATAAAACATCGATACTCCTCCATCAACATGGGCATCTCAACATCTTCCTCAGAGGCTATATAATATGCACCTATAACATAACCTTCAAACACAATTTGTGTTTTAGGATCATCTGACTTAGTCACGATGTACTTTTTCTAGGGTTTAGGTTTAAGCATGTGGATTACTCTATTAATAGGTATCCATGCTTGTGACCAATCCATTTGGATTTCTCCTCCTACATCCCTAAAGAAACTTCTTCCTAACAATATTCCATAAGTATTTGGAGTATCTGCAACCAAGATTGTCATTTTAACCCTCTTCTCCGGAAACACAACAAATACAAATTGAACATCCTTGATCGGACATATCAATGGAACTTGTTTGGTTTCCATTGAGTAGCAACACCTAAAATGTTTTATGAGAGCTAGTCCCAAGGCATGAGCTACCTTTACATGCATGACATTTTCAGATGATCCCAAATCTATGATGCAATTTTTGAGCTTGAAACCATTAATGAGTAAGGATAAATAAAATGGCTCAATGTTTCCTGATGAGGAGGTTAAAGCCAAATTATTTTGAGATAAGGGAGGTGAGGGATTAGGAAGAAGTCCCTTGAAATAAGAGGGCATAGGTATTACGGATTTTATTTTGATATACTGAGTCAACCTTTCAAATTTCTTAGGATTTGATTGGAGATAATTTTCTCATGACATCTAAATTTTGGTTTTCTTGGCATGATCGATGATGTCAAAAGTAATATAAGGATTTAATAAAATAATGGACCCTTCATTATTTTCTTGTATGGGAGAGGTATTGGCCTTAGAATTAGTGGAAAAAGATGGATTAGAAGTAGAGGTAGCCTTTTTTATAGGAGGTTTCTCTTTTGGCTGAATAGGTAAAGGAGTAACTCTTTTAGTAACATGTGGAATGACCACCAGATCTTCTTTCTCTTTGGCATTTTCTTTGGGTTTCTCTACTTCTTTTCTCTGGTTATGTGAATGGGTGAAAACAACAAAATATTAATTGTTCATGTCATTCACTACATCATCACAGTCATCTTCTTCATATTCCAGGTACTCGATATTAGAGTCGTCAATTGATTCATCATATGATTATTTAGCATAATCAATTTCTTTGTAAGAATCCTCAGCTTCATCACATGTCTCTTCTCTTTCATCAAATACCTCAATAACAACATTAAGAGGAGGAGCTTCAATAACTAACCTTGGTTGAGAAACTAGTAACTGATTCCTATCTCTCGCGGGAGGATTATTGTTATTGAATTCCCTTCTTGGGATATCCCGGTCAAGAGCATTAGGCACATTCTGTGACATGTGTTTCTTAAAAGTTAACAAATCATTAGATTATCTTTGGATCATAGTATTTGTGGTACGTTAAGATGCACTATGATTCCTTGGTTTAGAAGAATCCCTCCTTATCTTTCCAGCCATGATAATATCATCTTTAATCTTCGAAGTCTTTTCTTATATGGTAACTAGATCAAGAATAGTTGACCTTCTCAACAAGAAGAAAGCTTTTGGTAGTTGAGAATTAAAAAAGAAAAAAATTTGATTTTTAGGAGTGAGGATAGTACCCTCCGGGATCTCATGAATCAACTTGTTGAATTTTTCTACGAAGTCATGCATGGATTCTTGTGGCTCTTTCTTCATATGGGTGAGTTGAGCCAATAATGCATGAGCATCTTCTATTGGCTTGAATATTGATTCGAACCTTGCTCTCTGAAAGAGGGTTTAAAACTCATAAGCGAGGATCATGAGGGACGACGTACACATCAACGGATGTGTGAACGGCAGCGTGAAGAGATCTCAGGAGGAGCGAGCATCAACTGAATGCACATGAAAAGATTTGAAACACGGGCAAAGCTTGGTTAAGCCATAAAACTCTCCTATATCTCATAGATCAAATGGGATGTACATATAGGAGGTGCTGAGTAACCCCAGTGCTGCAATCATGACAACTCGAGTAGAGAGGGGTAGTTACATTCCCAGAATAGAAGTGTAACTCCCAATGATGCATATGACACACTAACACACTGACGCATAAGAGAATCTCATAATGACCCCTAAATGACACATGGACCTACGATCTCACCTAAGTGAGATGACTCACCTAATGATGTGGAAAATAATACACACCAACACCCCCCCTTCATCGATGGTAGCTCAACCATCAATGGAACCAGGGGATAAATGGTAAAACCATTCAATAGTAGTACCTTGAAGAGTCTAAAAAAATAGGTGAACAGACACATATTCATGAGCAACACCCATAAATCCACAAGCCAGAAAGAACACATCTACGTGTTTTTTGGGGTGTTGTTTTCCATCGTCACTAAACTTTGGGAAGCTCTTTCGTGAACCATGTGGTAAATCATGGAGAGGTTAAGCTAATGCAAGAGGGTTGATAACTAGTCCCCAAGGAACTAGAGGTAGGGCTGGCACTACCTTTTTTTGAAAGGATGTGCATGTAAGAATTTGTGTTCCACTCTAAAATAAATCTTTGCAAGTTATAGATGAACTATCATCTCGTGCTTCTTGGTTTTGGCTAACAGATGATGAGCTCTTTGAACATCTAGAGGACTGTCTCTTAGGAGCAAGGTTAAAATTATACAACTTTAATAGATCAAATATAGGATCCACCTCACCTCTTTCTCTTCTACTACGAGTAAAAACCTTTCCTACTAGCTTAAATCAGGAAATAAATGGTAGGACAAAGAAAATACAAAGTCACCAAAGGTGTAATAAATCTTATCTTGCATGTTTGTATTCCTTGATAGATTCATCAAAAACTTTTGGTTGGATATTTTCTAAGAGACAAAATATGAGGTTCAAGCACATCATGCAGGACAAATTCCCTCCTCTATTAAGGGGAGGTGCCATGTTTATTACTATTTTACAAACACCAAAGAATATTCACAATATTTACACTATTTTAACCATTGGGATCTCATCCCAATAGATGGGTTTTCTTCAGAAGGGAAAGTATATCTCGAATGGAATGGAGGAAGGGTTTAAAAGAGAAAACTTAAGGTAAATAGAAGGTAACCGAGTGAATACTTGTGCTTTTTATCTGGAAAGATCCGAAGATACTAACACAAGATAAATAATAGTGATAAACTGAAAAAAAAAAAAATCTAGAGAGAAATAAAGTGAAATTTAAAGGAATATATGATGCATGAAACTTAAGAACAATACATTAATCAAAGAGATGCATTCAACAAAAATTTTGTAACACAATCTATTCCATTCCTTATATCAAATATTAACAATACAAAATCTTTTCAATTCTAGAAAATGGTTTTCCACTGCATATATAGATAGGGCTCCCATATCTATATAGAGGGGGGGGGGGGGTGGGGGTGCCCCCTATCTATTATCTCTTCTAAATAAAATTATGGGAATGTCTACCTTCCTATTCACATCGCAATATCTAAGGTCTAATTGATCAGACAGTTGATAAAATAATAATAGGAAAGATATCAATTTCTATAGCTTTGGCTCCCATAAGTAAAGGGCCGTCAAACAACGTCGACGAAGACGTGTAGGTGCACTATTACGTGGTGAAGATTGTAATTTTATATAAATTTTCATTTTCTCATCTAATGATGATACTTCGCTCATCTCTTTTTTCAAAGATTGACGAAGTATGAAAGCCCTTGCTCCGTGAATAATCCTCCCTTTCTTTTACAATGCCACAACAACTTCTATTTATAGAGAAAGAGGAAGAGAGAGAGAGAGAGAGAGAGAGAGAGAGAGGAGTGGTTGGAAAACATTCAATGTTATTGATCGGTTCTTGCATAATGACCAAGTTAACATGTTAATCCATATGAGTTAAAAACATCCAAAATATTTACATGTTCAATTCAAAGATGGAGAAACATGTGAAAACTTAGCCAGAATTCTCTTTTTCTGATCCAAACATTGAAAGATGAACTTGAAAAAATTATCTGAGAACTCCTCTAAATACTTTAAAACAAAATTTGGAACTTCCACCTTGATTTTCACAATTGAAATCCCGAAAAGCCTTTGTCGGGTTTTTCTCCCTTCTTGGTACCTCCTAAAATATGACACACTAGGTGAAACTTGCTTGATGTTTTGCACCTTGAGAAACCTGACAGAGAATTAAACTTGTTGAACATGTTGAAAAACCTGACAAAAACAAGTCGGGGGAATGCACTTTCTTGAAAACCCCATAAACGTGATACACTAAGTCAGGTTTTTAATCATGTAGGATATGTTAAAAATCCTACTCAATCCAAAATCACTGAAATATGAATAAAATCACATTTTTATTCACTCGAAAAGAAGAATAATTGAGAAACCATACTCAACAAAGTAAAACAAGGAGAAGAAAAGTGGAAAACAACCCAACAACCATGCAAAACCAACAAGGGAGAAAAGGTAGGAAAAACAAACATAAAAACTGGCAAAAAGATTGGATAACGATCATACTCACATAGAAATGACATGGGTCTGAAGGAAAATCAAGAAAAGATGCCTAAATCACGAAGAAAATCATTATCGGGGTTTCTACTGTGGTGAGAAGGTCTACATTCAAAAATTAAATTCGCAAGGTGAAAATGATGTGAAAACCCAAAAAATATAAGCAAGATGCATGTATTACATGTTGGATGACACCCGTGGAACCAATTTTTACTTGAAAATAAATGTTTTGATCGAGCTCAGAAAGTAGACCACACAAAACATATCTTGTTTATATGCTGTTGGGTTCTGAAAACCTGACACAAAGGAGCACATGATTTTCAGGAATCAGGGTTTGATCGACATAAAACATGTGTTTTTGAGCTTAGATGTTTCAATGTCTCTCACCCCCAAAAACCTGACACACGTAGTGTATTGGGTTTCGGGATTTGAAAGAAATAAAACATATGACATGCATTTTCCCTCACATGTCTCGATGTAACTAACCCCTGATAACCCGTCAGAAAAGGATTGTCGAGTTTTAGGGATCGGGGAACATGTGACATAGAACATGCTAAGATGTAAGATGTCTCATTGCAACTAATCCCCAAAAACCTGACACAAAGAGAATGTTGGGTTTCGGGGATCGGGATGCACTTAACATGTAATATGCAAAGATGTATGGTGAACCCGGAAACCTAAAAAATGTTGCAAATAAACCCTTAAGGCTAGAAACTTCATATTCTTGGAAAGGTGGGAAAATTCGTAAGGCCCCAAAGATGAAAAATTGGTGGGTTACCCAAATTTCTCGTAAACTAAAAATTTGGGATAACAACATCTAATCAAACAAAACTAAAATTACTACAACTAGATGATAAAAATGCATCTAAAATAATTTCAACTAAACCAAACTTAATCGATCCACGCGTCATATGAATTTTGAAACTTACAACCAAAAAAAATGCCTATATTGTTAATGAATTTATGTGTGATAAAGGCATGTCTGAAATCAATTGGGAATGTGGTGATGGATTAACCGACGTATATGATCTAGGACTTGCAAATGCACTGTAACTTTATATGCATTGAACGTAGAATTCATCTTATTTGTCTAGATCAACATTGATATGATGAAGAGTGTGCAAATATGAATTATTTGACTGAATATATTGATAAGGAAGAGCAGATATGGAGTGGTAAAATAATTTTGTATTATGTGGGCAAAAATATTGCAGAGTGAAATTAAGTTTTCAACACCTTTGTTATATTTTATGTATGTTCCAATGCACTCACAAAAAAATACATCATGGAATTTCATGCCTTTACACCATCATCATATTTTTATTTTTTATTGTGATTTTGGTTGAGATGTATGACTTTCAATCTACTTCTCAGGTTGCATAACCATTTGATACGCCCCTACACAGATTTATAGACTACTTAAGTGAATAAATATTATCACATTGATGCTTGAAATCTACGACCTCACTATAACACATTGATATCTTAATAAACACAAAATATATAAAAAAAAAATCTAAAAAACACACTTCAACTATGTATATAACTAGCAATCGCATGTGTACAATGCAATGTGAATGCCGAATGGTGTATGTTATTTGATTTAGAGGGATATTTAATATTTTTGTAGTTGATGTTGATAAGGGGTTTGATTGATTTTGTAAGTGTAGGAATATAGATTAAGCATTACATTTAAAGGTCCTATGTCTACACTTCAAATTTGTTACAAATTTGTACATATACATTTGCAAATCTTATATTATGAGTGGTAGCATTTTGTAGACTATTTTATTTGAACTAAAAATGAATACATGAAGATTTTACCTTTGACTACTTCTTGACTAAACCTCTTGTAGAAGAGACATTAAAATTTGTCAAGCGCTTAACTATGGGAGATAGTGCAAAAGCCGAAGAGCATATTCAAGAATTATTTGGTGAGACAGAGTCCAGAGAAATTTTTGAAAAGAAAGAAGAAATGGACTCCATACTAATTGAATGTGATTTCCTTGAGAAAGAGAAAATAAAGATGGTTTACATCATAGATGATGAGGAATTTGAGAACCTAGATATTGAATATTCACAAGGGGTGCACAAGGTCTTGGACAGTGCAGACAAGGATACACGCACCTACCATGAACCCATAAAGACAAAGAAGGTGAATATAGGTTCGGAGGCTGAGCCTAAGGAGGCCATAATTGGAGACTCCTAGTCAGACTCAGAGGTAGCAAAGATCATTGAGTTACTTAGGGATTATCAGGACTTATTCCCTCGAGGGTATCATGAACTTAAAGGCAAACATGAATCACTTGGGGAAATGAAGATAAAACTTAAGGGCCGTGCACGACCAGTTAGAAAGAGACCTTACAAAATGAATCCTAATTTGCATGAAAGGTAAAAGAAGAGATTGATAAAATGTTGAAATTTGGAATTATCAATCCCCTTGATGAGTCAGAATGGGTTAGCCCAATGGTGATCAGTATCAATAAGGATGGACGCCTTAGAATATGTGTGGACTACAGGGAGTTGAATGTTACATGTGTCATAGATCCATTCCTTATGCCATTCACTGAGGAAATACTAGGAGTTGTAAGGCACAAAATATATTCTTTCATAGATGGGTTTTCTAGGTATCATCAGGTTAGGATTGCTCAGGAGGATCAAGAAAAGACAACATTTACAGCTGAATGGGGTAGTTTTGCTTATATTGTGATGCCCTTTGGATTGAAAAATGTGCTTGTTGTATTCTCGCGCATAGTTGTTCAAGCATTCAAATATTTTATTCACAACTTCTTATAGGTCTACCTAGATGATTGGATAGTATATGGGCTTGTGAAAGATCATTGTGACAATCTGCGCTTAATGTTTGAACGGTGCAGACAATTGAGTATCTCTTTGAACATCAAGAAGTACATATTTGCTACACCATTTAGGATACTATTAGGACATATAATCTACAAGGAAGGTTTGTTCGTTGATCCAGCTAAGGTTACAGTCATTTTAGGCCTGGAAGCACCTACTAGTCAAAGTGAGGTGCACAAATTTTTAGGTCATATAGGATATTATAGAAAATTCATCAAAGGGTATGCCAAAATTGTTACACCCTTAGAAGAGTTACTGAAGGGGAAAGGTACATTTTATTGGGGAGAACCACAACAGTCAGCACACGTTTGAGATATTAAAAGAGAAAGTTCCTACTACACGTACCCATTCTACGTTTTCCCTCATGGGATAAACCATTTCATGTGCATGTGGATGCTTCTGGCATGGCCATTAGCGCTGTGTTAGCTCAACCTGGTGAAGGTATTATAGATCATCCAATTTTTTTTGCTAGTAGGAAGTTGACTCCTACTGAACGGAATTATACAACTACAGAGCATGAAGCTTTGTCAATGATCTATGCATTGCACAAGTTTTGACAGTACTTGTTAGCAACACCATTTGTGTTTTATACAGATCACATGGCATTGAAGTACTTGGTAAACAAGCCCATCTTACAAGGGTGCATATGCAGATGGGTGCTCCTATTTCAAGAGTTTGACTTCACAGTTGTGGTGAAGCCAGGGAAAAGCAATTCTAGACCAGACCATTTATCTAGAATCAATTCAGGAGAGGATGCACAGACAATTGAAGAAACCATGCCAGATGCATAGTTATATAGGTTACAACGCTCACGCCCATGGAATTAGAAAACATTGTTGTCTTTCTACTAACTGGTATAGCACCAGAAGGAATGAAAGCATTAGAAAAGAAGCAGCTTGCTATACACGCGACACCGTTTATGTTAATCAGTGGTGACCTCTACAAGCTAGGCAGAGATGAAGTATTATGTCGTTGTGTATTAGAGCATGAGCACAAGGATATTATGGAAGAAGCTCATGGTGGTATTACAGGAGGCCATTATGCAGGTGATGCGACTGCCTGGAAGATCCTACTTGCTGGATTATGGTGGGAGACATTGTATAAAGACTGTAAAGAATATTGTAAGGCGTGTGATCATTGTCAGCACCTAGGAAAACTAGGGCAAAGAGATGAGATGCCTTTGAGACCAATTACTAGTGCCGAACCATTTGAGAAATGGGCCATTGACTTTGTAGGACCTATTTCACCAGCCGCGCGCATGACTGGATCACGCTATATCATTACTTGCATAGATTATCTCACATGGTGGGGCAGAAGCAGCACCTACAAAGGACTGTACAACAACTACAACAGCTAGGTTTCTTCGGGAGAATGTTCTTACAAGATATGGATGTCTTTTAAGATTGACAAGTGATAGAGGTACACATTTTTTGAATGAGACAATCATGATCCTATTAGATGAGTTTATGGTTTCACACCATAAAACTACACCTTATCATGCCTCAAGACAAATGAAACTGTTGAGGCCTTCAACAAAATTATGAGCCATACTTTGACCAAAAATGATTTCAATGATGTTTTGAAGAAAGGATTGGGATGATAAAGTGTCAGCTTTTCTTCAGGCATATAGAACAACTTACAAGAGATTGAACAAAGCCACAACCGTTTCAAACTGGTGTTTGGAGTAGAAGTATGTTATCCCTGTAGAATTTATGTTACCCTTCTTTGCACATTACATGCGCTGGAGGTCTAGCTGATGAACAAATCCGCTTTAGAAGAACGTATTGACAAGATGATTCAAACTAGATGAGTACTAATGAGCCATAGTTAAAATGGAGTCAGAAGTCCTTCTTTTAGGAAAAGGCCAAGTAGAAGGCATGGCTTGAGAGAAACATAAGGGATAAGAAGTTTGAGATTAGAAAAATGGTATTTTTTGTCTTTATGACTCAAAGTTCTTGTGTCATCCAGGAAAGTTCAAAGTACATTGGTTGGGGCCATATGTCGATCACCATTATATACTTGAATGCAAGTGACTGCTCAGTTAGAAGCCCTTGATGGAACACGCCTACCCAAATTACTTTAATGTGAGTAGGCTAAAGCCCTACTATAAATAAGTCTTCTTGGTGTTTGTAATAAGGCAGTATTTTCCATTTAGATTAGGTTTTTAATTATGCTATTTCCTTAAATTGTATTTCCTTCATTGGAGCGGTTATGGGGGAAGCTTTGTCAATTTTAGTTGTTGTTCTTGTATGTAATAAGCGCGCTTGCATGCCTGAAGCTAATTACTGTATGAAGAATGTTTATGTGCAACTTAGGACTGCACATACTTTTCATGTGGGGTGGTTGTAGTTATCCAAGAAAAAGACCTATGGGAATTGAAAGGTGAAAGGAATAATCTGCTACAGGTGTGCTTTAAGTCAAAAAGAAGATTGCTTCTGGTAAAAGTGACCAAGGATGGAGATGAATGAAATCTTAACAGTATAACACGAGGTAAGCAAGGCCATGATAGCTACCAGGAGAAGGTACAGTGATGAGGTACTTCAGGCGCAGATGAGGCGTGCGCTAAAGATAAGTCTATGAACAGAAGGAAGGAAGGTGTGCTAGAAGGTTATAGTTAGGGTGCAAAGATGTACCACGTATAACTAATGAATTTAGTCAATGAATGAGGGGATATTTGGTAGGTGAAGGAACAATAAATGCATCAAAATTTGAAAAAAATATATAAGGCTGGAATGTGGATTCATTTTTACCATTGCAACTAAGAGTATTTGAGGAAAGAGCCAAGTGCGAAGAGCCGAGTGATCGAGTTAAGGTGCGAAGGGTGTGAAACCAAGTGTGACAACCAGATCTGTGCGACAAGAAGCTTGTGTCCCCGGTGGTGAAGGGTTTGAGTGAAACAGGGAGATAAAAAAGAGTTAGGTTACAAAGTTTCCACCTAGGGCACGATTGAATCGAGCTAGGGTTTGATTCACAAAGTGCAGAGTTGAAGAGGAGATGTTTACAAGGTAAAAATGGCACCAAAGAAGGCATCTGTAGCAGCGGTAAAAGGAAACAATAAGGTAGTCGTTGAGGAAGAAGAGATGGCACCCGAAAGCCATTTTTCAGAGATGCGGTATCCAGAAGGAGTCATCATCAGCCAAGAATGGGATTCACCCATCAGAAAGAGCAAAGTGAGTGAATATAATCATAGGACTTTGAAGAATAAGAAGGAGCTTGATTCCTTGCTCATTGCTAGAACGAACAAGCGCATGATGGATGACATGCCAGTTTATGATGATGTAGGTGAGAATTTCTAAAGAGAATTGGGGTCTACCAATTATAGAATCTTCCATATTTTGGGAAGTATGAGCCCTTGTATCAGTGGCTCATGAGCAGGGTGCACGAGGACTTCTTCTACTTTGCAGGACATAGAGTTAGAATCTCATCTGTGCTTGTCTCATCAGTTACAGGTTTGAAGGCCACAAGAGAGGACATAAAAGGTGATCTCATAGATAAAGTCACAATTTTAAATACCAGACAAGAGTTGGGGTACTTGAAGGGTCTGTGTGGAATGGACATGGAAAAATTGAAGAATTGTCCAGTTGTATAAGTTGCAGCACACCTTGTTACCAAGTTGAATGATCAGGAGCGATGATCACAGGTAAATACTATGTGGTTACATGTGGTGCGTAAGATGTCAGAAGGTACAAACTACAACATTGTAGGCTATATTGTAGAGCTAAATAGTCAAAGAAGCATGCATAGGAGGGAAGATCAACTTTGGGGTTGTTCTACTATCACTAGTATTCATGGAGATCAGAGTACCAGATGGACCAAAGGAGAAAGTATGGGAATACCCCATGGAGAACAAGTCCCCAGTTAAAGGATTCAACAAGTACCTATGTAAGGGGGCCATGACAGATGATGTAAAGCAAAGGGTAGAGAAGTGGTATGACAGGCTCCGCGTGGTTACATTTGAGGAAGAGTGGCACATCCCAAAGGACCTACCAAAAGTGGTAGGGAAATAAGTTTAGTTTTTTGTATATCAACATTTCTGCATCATGCGCTTCCTAATGAAAGATGGAGTCTGGAGCCCTTAGTGTAAATTGCCTTACGCATTCACGGCAAGGTATTTCCGCAAGGACTGCACATAGATTTACATGTGGGGTGGTTGACTGGTCTTCAATGACAGATAAGGTAGAATGCGACTACCATACGCTTTAAGTGAAGAAGTATGTGTATCTGGCAGAAGTGACTTATAGGAGAGAGAATGATTTCAGGAGGTATTGAATATAAAGCCAATAAGCTATGGCAAGTAAGGTAGATGTGACGGGTACTCATTGGTGTATCTCCAGTTGAAGCCAAAGATTATGAGAATAACAAAGTATGTGGAAGGTGATTTGGTAGGTGCACTTCCAGCACCACCAAAGGGAAAGCATACAATGGAGAAAATCCTAGCTCCTAAGTCCACAGAGCCAATTGAAGTGGAGGATGAGGAGGAGGAGCATGCAAATTCATAGTGGTGGTTTGGAGCATAGGGGTAGGAGACATCCTACAAGCCAGGGTGAAGTTGAGGTGCACGGGTTACACCACCTCAGCCACAGAGAGGGGATGATGAGGAAGTTGAATGCAGTCCAAGGGGATCACAGGTTTAAAAGGGTATTTAGGAGAACAAGGACCCAAGGTGCTACTTTCCAACCACTGTGATGCAAATCACCCAGACTCTCTCCACAGAAGGAGGCTAGAGTTAAAGAAGGAGGAAACTGAAGTTAAATGAGGAGTGCAAAGGAGGAAAGTGTGCCTAGTTCTCCTACACTTCCAGAGGCACACAAGAAGAATAGGGTGAGGAAAAGGAAAGAAGAAGAGGATCGAGAAAATACCAGAGGATGGCACCTGCAGAAGAATGTTTAGGACATGCAGATAAGTCCCAAATTTGGAGTCTAAAGTTGGCTAAGCAGCAATCAGTCTAGAAGAACAAGTGGATTCACCTATCAGAGAAAATTCCACCAGCCATGGGGTATGCAGAGGACACAGGAAAATTCCTGCGCCCACTTCCAGAGCACGATAGCACAAAGGATTTATTCGGATGGGAGCTAGTGAATGATATGGTGACACGTGAAACAAGGCTTCATGGTCAATGCACACCCACATGGATATGAGCCCATGATTTCTGGAAGTGTTGTAAAGAGTCAGGCATCATGAGCAGACTGCAGAAGACTTCCTACCAAGCTAGACACAGATGCACAGTAAATCCTACTGTCTTATGTCAGAGGAGACAGGTTAGCAGGCACTGGTGAAGGCCTACACTGAGAGTGAAATAGAAGAAACATGGATAAATCTTGGACATCGATCAAAGACCAAACAAAGAGTTGAAGACCTGAAAGGATGCAGAGATAACAGGCACATAACAAATTAGAGAATTGTCTTCACGCAGAAGACAGCAACCTTGAAAGTTGAATGTTCATCAAGCATGGTCACAGTTAGGATGCTATTGGGGACAATGTAAGATGTCAGAGCAAAAATCACACTATGGAGGACAATGTACCACATAACATTTCCTTCAGCGATACACTATATGGGAACATTGGTGGGCTTAGTACTTGAAGAAAACTAGTTATCAAGAAGTAGGTGCTCATGGTAATTTTGAACCCTAACATGAAAAGAATGGGAGGGCATATTCTAGTTCCAAGTGAAGTATATTGGATCCTTTTTTATGGAGATCAGAGTTTTACAGGGGTCGAGCCAAGGTATTGAAGAAAGTATGGGAATACATGCTCGCCCATTCGACATGAAAAGCTCCAGGTGCTTATTAAGATGGTATGAAGGAAATTACAAAAACAACCCTGTTACCTTGAGGAGTCCAGATAAAAAATGAACCCTATCATCAGCATAAGGGCCATAGAAAGCGTGGAATGATTTGTTGGACAGATGCGTCGTGGCATGGCCTCAAATCCGCACAAGAGTCCGCACAAGACTGGAGTTGGAGCAGCTTGGTGTAAGCTAATTATCCAGTACAAATTTCCAAGATCTGTTCACATGCGATTTATAGACATGGAACTGGTACATCAATGCCAAGTGTTGTAGACTCGTTAAGTTATGGCAATCTGAAGAAAGGACGAGTGGGACAGTGAAAACGGCCGAAAAGTTGAAATATTTGTGCGACATCTGCCACCAAAATGACACATGGCACTTCAATGAATGGCGAGCGAAAGATCTGAACCTCCAAAAGTGAAAATAGGAGTCATCCTTTTGAAGTTGGGATAGCTGGGACAAACTTGGTACACGGGAGGAAGCGGATTAGTCATATCTTCGGTTAGAAAGATGAGACTTTCGTCCAGTGATTTGGACGAGGTTTTTCACATTCCAACTACTTTTGGCACATTGGCAAAGCTCATTGAAAGATACCCAGTGGGAGAAGGCGCGCTCAACGTTTAGTGTGGGGCCCATAATTTTGACTCCGAGAATGACTTGTTCACAAACATTGGTAGACTGGTTCGGGCATTTGGACGTCCATAAGGAAGAAGTCCCATGTGATTTCTATAAATTTGGTGCTCATATTACAGAGAGGATCATTGCGGTTTTGAATATCAACCTCAGGCCAAAAGTTAATTGAGTTCACTTGAATGTCAAAGATGGAGAACAAAAAGTTTGAGGAAGTGTTTAGAAGACTTCCAGCCCACAAAGGGAAAGCTGCCCAACATACTTAAGGTCCATTCCACAGAGCCATAACTCCCAGCTGAAGGAGGAGCCAAGATAGTGGTGGTTTAGGTGGAGAATAAGGATGCATCCATGCAAATGATAAGAAGCTCGTTGCGAACCTCGAGGAGATGGAAGACTTCCAAGCATCCAACGTTTAAGAGGGTAAAGCAATACCCAATTCTCCAAAGAACATGGACAAATTGTCCCAAATGCAGAGACTTCGCCAGGAGGCGATCAAAGGGCCTTGACGTTCCAAAGGCAGAAGAGGATGAGAGGACGAGTTAAGACCAAAGGAAACAGCTTTTTCTGCTGAAGATGTTCAGGACATATGGAGACACAAGTCCCAAATTTGGAAGCTAAAGTCCCTAAGCAGCAACGGTTAGAAGAACAAGTGGAGAGCACATTCCACTCAGCCATGGGGTATGTAGAGGACACCAGGAAAATCAAAATTGTGCCCACTTCCAGAGCAATAGCACCAGAAGGATTTATTTGGATGGGAGCTAATGGATGAGGATATTGCGACTATGTGCACACTTGAAAGCAACTATCGTGGTCAATGCACACCCACATGGATGAGCCTGACTTTGATGTGTGTTAAAGAGTCATGCTGTTTCAAGATGACTTGAAGAAGACACCCCAAGCTAGACACATGACAGTAAAGCCTATTATTCATGTCAGATGAGTAGGTCAATAATGCATTGGTGAAGGTTTCTGCTAAAGTTTCTAGAAGAAACATGGACAAAGCTACAACAATCAGAGCATTGTGGAGGAGCTAAAGACAAAGGATGCAGAGATAGCACATATAACACAAGAGAGGGACTTCATGTAGAAGAAAAATGAGGTATTTATCAACATCACAGAGGATATTGGGGACAATTTCATCAGAGCAAGGCCACACTTGGAGGCCAAGGTACCACAGACATTTCCTTCAGCGATACACTGTGTGGGAAAGTTGGTGGGCTTGGTACTTGAAGCTGAACCTCTGCACATGTAGGCGCCAGGAAGCTTAGAACAACATGTTGAATGGGAGAATGTGTCAGTGATGTGAAATATTGCATCTTATGAAGGGTTGTTGCAGGCATTACAAGAAGTATTGAAGAAAGCAGACCATGCTTTAAACAGATGCACAGCTCCAGAGGTGCTTATGAACATTAAGACCCTAGAAGAAAACAATGAGGTCCAGAAAGTGATGAAATATGAGACATTGGGCCATGCAGAAAGATTGTCAATGATTAAACAGAAGTGTGAGGCCCTGGCAGCAGCACAAGAGCTGCACAAGACTCAGCTGGAAGAGCTTGTTAAGCTAATTGCGTAAAAGATGGATCTTTTAGAAGGAATAATGACATCAATGAACAGTGTTGTGTTAGTTCTATAGAATGAGAAATGAGAGATTGTGAGGGATGAGTTGGAATCCATTACTGTGGACATCCCAGAAAAATTAGAGCAAGCACTCAATGAATGCCAGGTTTTGGAGGCCAAAATAAAGTTGGAGTATCCATAGTTGATACTACAAACTGATACAGAGGAGGCTGCCTCATAACTTCATAGAAATTATTTATTTATCTACATTCTTTCATTCTTATTCTTTACTTCAATTTTTGGAGATACCCATTGTTGGGATGAAAATGATATTAATGTGGGGTAATGTTGATCGAAGAATACTTGTCAAAGATAAGGTAGACTGCGACTACCATACGTTAAGGAAGAAGTATGTGTACCTTGGCAGAAGTGCTTATACAGAGAGGATCATTGCGGAGGTACTGAATACTAAGCCAATAAGTATGGTTGTAGCAGATGTGGGGGCAGTATTGGTATATCTCCAGCTAAAGCCAAAGATGGAGAATAACAAGTATGTGGAAGGTGAGTTCGCACTTCCAGCACCACCAAAGGGAAAGCATACAATGGAGAACATACCAGCACCTAAGCCCACATAGCCAATTGAAGTGGAGGATGAGGAGGAGGAGCACGAAGATAGTGGTGGTTTAGAGCATAGGGGTAGGAGACATCCTACAAATAAGGGTGAAGCTGAGCACGTTGTTACACCACCTCAGCCACAAGAGGGGGATGATGAGGATTTGAATGCAGTCCAAGGGGAGCACAAGTTTAAGAGGGTATTTAGGAGAATAAGGACCCAAGGTGCTACTCTAACCACTATGCGCAAATCACCCAGACTCTCTCAACAGAAGGAGGTGACCATGTAAAGAAGGAGGAAACTAAAGTTAAATGAGGAGGTGTAAGAGTCAGAGGAAAGTGTGCCTAATTCTCCTACACTTCTAGAGAACACAAAAGAATAGTGTTAGGAATCAAAGGAAAAATAAGAGGATGAGAAAAGACCAAAGGAAACAACTGCAAAAGATGTTCAGGACATGGAGACACAAGTCCCAAATTTGGAAGCTAAAGTCCCTAAGCAGCAACGTTCTAGAAGAACAAGTGGAGAGGACATTCCACCAGCCATGGGGTATGTAGAGGATGTAGGAAAAATTGTTTATGCCTGCTTCCAGAGCATGATAACACAGAAGGATTTATTCGGCTGGGAGCTAATGGATGAGGATATGGTGACTATGCGCACTCAAAAGCAACTATCGTGGTCAATGTACACCCACATGGATGAGCTTGATTTTGATGTGTGCGAAGAGTCATGTGTTTTGAGACAACTGAAGAAGACACTCCAAGCTAGACACATGACGATAAATCCTATTTTCATGTTAGATGAGTAGGTTATCAACGCATTGGTGAAGGTTTCTACTGAAGTGTCTAGAAGAAACATGGACAAGGCTGCAACAATCAGAGCACTAAACGAGGAGCTGAAGACAAAGGATGCAAAGATAGCACATATAACACAGGAGAGGGACTTCATGCTGAAGAAAAATGAGGTGTTTATTAGCATTGCATAGGAGATTGGGGACAATGTCATCAGAGCAAGGCCACACTTAGAGGCCAAGGTACCACAGACATTTCCTTCAGCGATACACTGTGTGGGAAAGTTGGTGGACTTGGTACTTGAAGCTGAACATCTCCACATGTAGGTGCCAGGAAGCTTCAGAACAAGATGCCGAATGGGAGAATGTGTCAGTGATGTGAAATATTACATCTTATGAAGGGTTGTTACAGGCATTACAAGAAGTATTGAAGAAAGTAGACCATGCTTTAAATGGATGCACAGCTCCAGAGGTGCTTATCAACATTAAGACCCTAGAAGAAAACAATGAGGTCCAGAAAGCAATGAAATATGAGACATTGGGCCATGCAGAAAGATTTTCAATGATTAAACAGAAGTGTGAGGCCCTGGTAGCAGCACAAGAGCCGCACAAGACTCAGCTAGAAGAGCTTGTTAAGCTAATTTTGTAAAAGATGGATCTTTTAGAAGGGATAATGACATCAATGAATAGTGTTGTGTTAGTTTTGCAGAATGAGAAATGAGAGATTGTGAGGGATGAGTTGGAATCCATTACTGTGGACATCCCAGAAAATCTAGAGAAAACACTCAATGAATGGCAGGTTTTGGAGGCCAAAATAAAGTTGGAGTATCTAGAGTTGATACTAAAAACTGATACAGAGGAGGCTGCCTCATAACTTCATAGAAATTATTTATTTATCTACATTCTTTCATTCTTATTCTTTACTTCAATTTTTGGAGATACCCATTATTGGGATGACAATGAGATTAGTGTGGGGTAATGTTTATCGAAGAATACTTGTCAAAGATAAGGTAGACTATGACTACCATACGTTAAGGAAGAAGTATGTGTACCCTGGCAGAAGTGCATATACAGAGAGGATCATTTTGGAGGTACTGAATACTAAGCCAATAAGTATGGTTGTAGTAGATGTGGGGACAGTATTGGTATATCTCCAGGTAAAGCCAAAGATGGAGAATAATAAGTATGTGGAAGGTGAGTTCACACTTCTAGCACTACCAAAGGGAAAGCATACAATGGAGAACATACCAGCACCTAAGCCCATAGAGCCAATTGAAGTGGAGGATGAGGAGGAGGAGCGTGAAGATAGTGGTGGTTTAGAGCATAGGGGTAGGAGACATCCTACAAATAAGGGTGAAGTTGAGCACATCGTTACACCACCTCAGCCACAAGAGGGGGATGATGAGGACTTGAATGCAGTCCAAGGGGAGCACAAGTTTAAGAGGGTATTTAGGAGAACAAGGACCCAAGGTGATACTCCAACCACTGTGCGCAAATCACCCAGACTCTCTCCACAAAAGGAGGTTACCGTGTAAAGAAGGAGGAAACTGAAGTTAAATGAGGAGGCAAAAGAGTTAGAGGAAAGCGCGCCTAATTATCCTACACTTCCAGAGAACACAGAAGAATAGTGTGAGGAATCAACGGAAAAAGAAGATGATGAGAAAAGACCAAAGGAAATAGCTGCAGAAGATGTTCAGGACATGGAGACACAAGTCCCAAATTTGGAAGCTAAAGTCCCTAAGAAGCAACGGTCTAGAAGAACAAGTGGAGAGCACATTCCACCAGCCATGGGGTATCCAAAGGATGCACGAAAAATTATTTGCACCCATTCCAGAGCATCATAGCACAAAATGATTTATTCAGCTGGGAGCTAATGGATGAGGATATGGTGACTATGCACACTCGAAAGCAACTATCGTGGTCAATACACACCCACATGGATGAGCCTGATTTTGATGTGTGTGAAGAGTCATGCATTTCGAGACAACTGAAGAAGACACCCCAAGATAGACACATGACAGTAAATTCTATTTTCATGTCATATGAGTAGGTTAGCAACGCATTGGTGAAGGTTTCTACTGAAGTGTCTAGAAGAAACATGGACACGGCTGCAATAATTAGAGCGCTGCTCGAGGAGCTAAAGACAAAGGATGCAGAGATAGCACATATAACGTAGGAGAGGGACTTCATGCAAAAGAAAAATGAGGTATTTATTAGCATTGTAGAGGAGATTGGGGACAATGTCATCAGAGCAAGGCCACACTTGGAGGCCAAGATACCACAGACATTTCCTTCAGCAATACACTATGTGGGAAAGTAGGTGGGCTTGGTACTTGAAGCTGAACCTCTACACATGTAGGCACTAGGAAGCTCATAACAAGATACCGAACGGGAGAAAGCGTCAGTGATTTGAAAGATTGCATCTTATGAAGGGTTGTTGTAGGCATTACAATAAGTATTGAAGAAAGCAGACCATGCTTTAAACGTATGCACAGCTCCAAAGGTGCTTATCAACATTAAGACCCTAAAAGAAAACAATGAGGTCTAGAAAGTGATGAAAGATGAGACATTGGGTCACGCAGAAAGATTTTCAATGGTTAAATAGAAGCGCGAGGCCTTGGCAGTAGCATAAGAGCCACACAAGACTCAGCTGGAAGAGCTTAGGAAGATAATTGCGCAAAATTTGGATCCTTTAGAAGGGATAATGACATCAATGAACAGTATTGTGTTAGTTCTGTAGAATGAGAAATGAGAGATTGCGAGGGATGAGTTGGAATCCATTGTTGTGGACATCCCAGAAAAAGTAGAGCAAGCACTCACTGAATGGCAGGTTTTGGAGGCCAAAATAAACGAGTATCCAGAGTTGATACTACAAACTAATACAAAGGAGGCTACCTCATAACTTCATAGAAATTATTTATTTATCTACATTCTTTCATTCTTATTCTTTACTTCAATTTTTGAAGATACCTATTGTCAGGATGACAATGATATTAGTGTGAGGTAATGTTGATCGAAGAATACTTGACAAAGATCACACAAGGATTCCACGCGGGATAGAAGGCCAGGATCAAAGACGTGAAAGGACAGGAAGGAACTGAGCACGGAAGGCAAGTTCAACTTTCAGGACTTAGCCGATTTTGAGCATGAAGACCTATTTTTAGAAGATGGCATGTGGAACACACCAACGATGTAGAGACATGTGTGTCATGCATTGTCTATCTTTGGAGGATCAAATCAAAGCATCTTGCATGGAGACAAGTGAAGAATAGGATTGATATTTCAGTTAAACTGTAAGAGGTCTATAGAAAGCACACTTGCATGTGTGGCTATGCTTGTAAATGGCGCGTGGCTATTAATAGCATGCGTCCTATTTCTGGAATAGATGGGTGGTGAAGGGAAAGTCCCCACCATATATATGATGTTAGGTACATAGTAAAGGGAGGTAAGAGTGTGATATGTGTGTGTGTGTGTGGAACAGAGAATATACGCATATGACTGAATTACTATATCATATCCATACGTGCATTGGTATAGATTGATAATACTATAAGGAGCTTCTGTATTTATTAATAGATGGAAGATATTGGTTGAATCTAAGTTTCATTTTGTGTTTATTTGAGTAGTGCATGTTATTAATTCAATCATGATTATTGTTTAAGCTTGTTCTTCCATATATCTGAGGGTAGCATGCATTATAAAATGATGGATTAGTTATGAATCTATATGTTTTTCCTTCATCATGCTAACATCCTACTACAAAAACTCTAAAGATGGACTTGGTACCTTTACGTGCTTTTGGTGAGTGCTCAGTCAAGGCTGAGTGATGTGCCAGCGCAACTAGGGTATTATCTGGTAAATTCTAGGCTGCATCAGAGAGAAATGCCAATTTCAAATTGAGATATAAACTCAAATAAAATTGAGTATTACTAAAATAAAAATATATCGACAGAAGAATGACATTCCAAGCATTACTAATGCTCTTGAAGCATTTGGTGACAAAAAATATAACATTCAAATCATCAGATGCCTATGACAAATTTATAAACATTACAAAAATCAGTATAAAGGGTGATTACCCCAATCCAATTCTCCAATGTCAATGCAAACAAATGGATTGATTTTCGGTGTTGGAAGGGATTTGAATCTATTGAGCCCAATCCAAATAAAAAACCAAGTATCTCACCCTCTCTTATTTTTAATAAAACAATAACCCTTGAATTCCTTGGATTTCTTTTTTCAAATTCTACAATTTTTCTTACTTTTCTTTCTCACAACCGTGTCTCTAAATATATTTTGATGGTCATGATTACACCCAAACTGAAATAGTGATTCCTATGGGATAAACACTTTGGGTGTGGCAAGATTGCTTAGACATGAAGATGATCTTCTTACTAAAAGAAAACTCCAAGTCACGAGTAACTAAAATCACACTGCAAACATAAATAAAAAAGGAGAGTTGTTACAAGGGCTCTTGAGGGTGAACTCCGAGACATAAGTGATTACTACCAAAAATTAGGCTAAACATGACGTTATCATATATTATTGTTGTTAGGAAATAAGGGATAAAATATGTGGAATAATCCCTCATAGAATCACAACAGTAGAAACTAATATGCAAAAAATATTACAGATCTCAAATAAAAGTGCAAAATAAAATAACACATCACAAAGAGACAGTATTTAACGTGGTTCACCCAATTTGGGCTACATCCACCAAGAATCACTTGCTCAGATTTTATTACAAGCCACTGCTCTCTCAATACAATACCCAGATCTGTTTGGAGCTATGCTCAATAAACTCTACAGAATTCACACCCGAATTCAAAATACATCTACAATGTTACATTATACCCTACCATATGCATAAAACCATATAAGTAGACAACTGCTTAAGAAATTTTACAAAACTATGGATATTAAAAACATGGGCCAAAATCGTCTCATAAACCTATGGGTCAAAAATCCCACCCATATGAGAAAAGCACATTTCCCAGTATATCGGGCACATTTTAAGGCCAAAAAAATTGAGGGTTGTGCCCCCGAACCCCGGCAACACAAGTATGGAAAGTGTACAATACTCTTAGTGTATAGTCTTTAACACTTTCACACATGAAAATAGGCTCCACAACCTAACAATTGTTTATCACAAGAGTACTTAGACCAAAAAAGGAGAGTTGTTGCTAGGAATTTCGATGGTGAACTCCAATGAGAGTTGTTGCTATGACTTTCAAGGGTGAACTCCAAGACAAAAGTGGTTGTGCAATTATAAGTCATTGTTAAACACACTACGATTATATAATTTTACTTAACGCATGGTTGGTTGATCAGAGTTCCATTTCTTGGGGCAAAGAAAGGCCAACTGGAAGATCTTTCTTACAATCCCAAAATCCCTGCAAGTTGCTATAACTTATGTATCAACAGTTTCCATGAATTTTTCTTTGTTTTCTTTTGATAGAATCTTGTTCACATGCCAATGTCAAAGAAAAACCCATCCACATTTATTGGTATATGCTCTAGGAAACAAACCTTAAAAATACTTAAACAATGTATAAACCATTCAAAAAAAATGCCTGAGAAATTCAGTAGATATTAAACCCAAAAAAACCACACCAAAGAAAATGCCTGGGATAATCTTATAGAGATAAGATAGAAAAATTCTAGGAAACCAACATTTCAAAAAGTCAAAAATGCATCACAATAAGTTAACTCAAATAACCACCCATTCACCGTCAAATTAAATACCAAAACCAAGAACCACATAAACAAAATGCCCTGCAGTATAACAATAAAAATGCCTTGCACTATAACACTAGATCCATGTTATCATTTGAAACAAACATTAAACACTACACAAATATACCTATATATTTCTTCACCATGTTCCATCTGGCACATGTGCAGTGATATCTCATTAAAACCTGAAATAGAACGACTACTTTCACCATTGTCTCTACATAGAGTAAACAAGTATAAGAAAAACTAAGATGCAAGCTTCCAAATCCAGGACTACAAAATTAGAACTTCGGTATACCATTAAACCTCTATAGACCATTAAAAAATAATGAAACACAAATTAAAAGTATTTAAACATAAGTTACAAATGATTTTAAAAACACAAAGACAAAAACTTGTGCAAACCCTACCCTGCGAAATCAATCTTGCTCAGCGAAACTAGTGTAAAAATAAAAAATAGGCCCAATCCTACCTTGCAAAATGAATCCTACCCTAATAAATTATGGAGTGTATCACAAAATCAATCCTACCCTGCGAAACATGGGGGAAAATCAGATAATATCATAAAATCAAATAATATCAAAAAACCAATTCTATCGTACAAAATCAAGGTGCATAACAAAAATTCAATCATACCATCTGAATAGCCCGCACAAAATTGAATTTAATTTCTTCACACTACACACACTATCTCAGACAAGACAACATACATATTTTAGTTTATCTACTTGAAGGTTAAGACCACTCTTCAAATCTCCAAGCTCCTGCAAAAATCATTATAAAACTTAAATCAATTAGAGGCTTCTCTGAAAACATCAAAATGAAACCCTTGAATTTACCCATTCAAAATGAAACCCTAACTTATTTTGTACATACGACACAAAAGTGGAAGAGATTTATCTAGTGGAATTGATCCATTAGCAAACAGGGGAAAATAATAAGATACACGGAAAGGATCCAAAGTGTTACAAATATTACAAAACTTCATGCTAATAGATAATCCTAGGCATGTCTCTACTTAGTTGATTCTGGGACAAATCCCTAAAACAAAAAATACATATCTTTGTTAGGATCATTTAAATCTTATGGCGAGGTTCAATGGGTTTGACAATCGTGCCACCCCCTGTTACTTTATGGGGCTAGAAAACTTCTCTATTTTAGTCACTCAGAAATTTCATGAATTTTGTTATGTTTAAATCAAACTAATACCATGGAGTGGAATTAAAACTAGATTGGCATCTAATTTAATCCATTTTTAGAGTAGAGGGTCCTCCGAGTACTCTAGAATATCCAAATTCATGACCTGAACAAATTCATTGGTGGATCCAGTATAGAGCATAAGAAGTCTCCCATCCTACAAAATTGTAGCAAAGCCCATCCACACCTCATTTATGCCATACCATTGATCTGGAACCATGGCCAGATTTAGGTAAAACCAATGAACAAGGCCTCTGGAGACATCATGCCTCCATGTTATGTTCCCCCATACTACATATTCTAGGTTATATTGATAGACCAAGTGATACCATCCTTTGTATCTGAATGGACCTGCATTACACGAAGAGTAAACACAACTCAGTTTAATTGAGAGCTCATGTATTATAATAGGTAAAAAAGTGTATTTCCTTGTTGAGATACAAAAAAAAATTCAATTCAATTTAGAGCTCCTATTTTTGACACAAAGCCATATTATGAAGGAAGACATTTTAAAACAAAAATAAATTGGGGTATTTGTCGAATGAGGTGCATTCAATACAATTCAGGGCACACAAGTTTTGTTAGCACAAAGATGTTATAGGGAGCATAAGCAAGACTTCTGATGGGTGAGTCAGGGAGAAAACAAAACATGTAATTGGAGTTCACTTTGCTAAAAACAATGAAAAACAGTTAAATGCCTATTAGACACCCATCAAATTTAAACTCTTGAAAAAATGGCAAAACGATCGTCAAAATTATGCCAGTGGCATGAATTTCCACAAAGCCCTTTCCCATAGGGGGGACGCCTTCGGCGTAATAAAATTATTCTAAAACTAATGACTTGATATGAATGAAAAACTTGGCAAAAGACTTTATAGAGAGGGGTAAAACTAGGTGCATTGATCTACCTTGAATATTCTTTCTCATGATCCTTTCTTTGATATCAAATGAATATTGGGTATTAGAGTTACCAAAAACAAACTCCGTGACATTTCTATCATCAAAGAGGTTTACATATAAATATACCACTTATAAGGAGTCAATTGTTATTAAAACTACTTATGTGATCCCTATTTTCTAGTAATGAGTTGTTATCACAACTCATTACCTGTAATCACTTCTTTCTCATAACTAATCAAATATAATTACTCACACACTAATATCTAGCAAATACCTATGAAGTCCTAACCTCTTTAGGGATATTTCCAATAGAGATTCATTGAAAAGAAATAAAATATATTTTTTAATCAACCCATACCAGTTATGTTGGAAATGTTAGTAGTAAAATGAGGTGATAACCTTACCGCTCAAGTTATTAGCACCAAAAACCTTGTAAGAGAAAAACCCATTGCAATCTTGTCATGCCCCACTCAACACGAGTTCCAAAAATGGTAAAAGACAACCAAGAATTTGAATCAAAGATGAAAAAATAAATAAAGGTGGTAATATTTTTTTAAAAATTTACTTATACGACGATTATGATTACCCGTAACAAAAGTAACGTGACTAAGTCGCACATATGAAATGACAAGGATAATAATAACAATTTTTGCATCGTTAATACAACATTACATTAACAACCATTTGGGACAAGAAGTAATGTTAACACCGCTCCCACAAGTTATACGAATTACGATTATTTTTATAAGTGTTGATGTTAAATATATCGTGACGGTGGTAAGGTAAAAGTACTCCACTAGCGATAAACTTATGACACGAGAAAATTGAATACAAGTTTAAAACACTTTACAGCCAAGTTAGCAATCATTTTGATAACGATAAAAAAATACTATATATATATATATATATATATTAAAGGTTTAACGGAAAGGAAAAAATAAATAAAATGGTCATGGATCCCATTTCATCTCTGAAATGAACCCATGCGTTTGAATTTATTCCATAAATAATAATATTGGATTTAATTAAACAATACATCATTTTTATTAAATTTAACCAAGGTCTTTTCCCCAACATAAAACATGTAATTCTCCGGTAGGCATCAACATTTGAAGTTGCCCTTGCCGGAAAGTGTCAAAATCCAATAAATTTTTCCGAGCAGGATTTTTCCGGAAATATTATTTTCTGTAAACTTATTGTCGTCGATTGCTTGAGAGATTTTTGTTTGCAAGATTCAAACCCTAGGCATGGCAAATCACGTAGCTGAAGAGAATGTATCTGGCCACTCGATCATGGAAAAATAACAATAAAAATTTCACGGCCACTACTCTTCGTTGTCATTGGACAATGATAAAAAGCCATCAATTTATTCCTCAATTAATAGGCTTTTTAGGCGGCATAAATATGTGCACAGTCTCCTAGGTAGAGGAAATGGTTGTTGTAACTGGTTTCTCTCTAATTTTTCATAATTCTGATGTTTTTAAATTCCTTTTTTAAGTTCATAGTTATTGATCCCTTACTGAGGAAAAATGAGCCAGTGTCTGCATCTGAACTGATTTCGTTTATTTATTTTATGTTATTCGACTTATTTTCGAAGCATTATAAGAATTTTGTTAAACCCTTTTTTCTGTTACTAATTATCATTATTTAGTACTTTGTATTTCTTTAAAAATTATAGACACTGGTGAGAAACGAGGAACATTCAAAAGTTTTACCCTTTATTTTTTCTGTATTTAATGGAATTTTTCTTAAAACCATCTGTTTTTAACTTTGTTAGTTGACATAAACTTGATCTATTATAATCTTTTGTTTACTTCATTTTCTAAAAAGCAAAAGTGATTCCAACTATTTGACAATTTTTTTAGTTAGTTGTGAGAAATATTTTAAACCCTCCTTTTTGTGTAATTTGACTTATTTCTAATATGTATTGTTTTTTGGTTGAGTCTATGTTATTTTTAATTTAATTATAGCTACCAATATGTATGTGGGTATGTTTAGCTTCGTGGTAACATCGAAAGTGACTACCAATATGTATGTATGTGGGTATGTTTAGCTTAAAGAAGTTTTTCATGGCCAAGAACTAAATGAGATGGATTCAAATTTGAGGCAAGTAGTTTCTTTACCTTTTAAGGCCTTTGACACATTTTCAACAAATGAATCCATCTCATTTAGTTCTTGGCCATGAAAAAATTCTTTAAGCTTGATTTCTTCATTTAAATCCTTGATAAGATCTTGAACAATTTCATACCTCTTCTTCATCACTGATTTTTCTGATGAACCCATGCTTGTGTCTTCAGGATCACCTCCAAGTTGTTAGGCTTGATTTAGGAGGACCACACTCTAATACCAATTGTTGGAAACTAAGACACTAAGGGGGGGGGGGGGGGTGGGGGGGGGGTGTGAATCAATGTTTTCACAATTTACCTTCTTAAATCTAATGTGATAAAACCATAAACATGCACAAGAAAATTACAAGAGATAACATAATGACATAAGGTTTAATGTGGGAAACCCAAATTGGGAAGAAAACCCACTGAAACTATGAACTATGCTTAGGACTAATTTATCCTACTTCTGTTACAATAGTTTCAAGATTGAGCTTCAACTCAATCTGGAGTTGCAACTCCTCAATTTGACCAAGATGATACTTGTTCTAGATGCTTCAACCCCCTGTAATTCAATCAGACTTCTACTTATATTTAGTGAGCTTCAACTCATAGGGAATATTCAACTCCCCAAATTTTATGTTGTAACTTAGACTTGAACAAACAATTTTGGTCACCCTTGTGTTACTATCTTCAACAACTGGTGATGATTCTAAATCTTCACTCATTATCTAATTCTCTACCAATCTATATTCTTCTATTTTTCTTGATTTTCTCACTTGAAACTGAGAATAATTCCTTCATTGTCATTTCCTTCTCTCTTTTATACCTTAGTCACTATTTTTGAGTCCTCTATGATGCACATCATTCATTTTATCACACACCTTTTAGTATATATTCCTCTATTTTGTACATCTCATTCTTCTAAGATCAACCCAAGTCTATTCTTTCATCAACTTTTTCCATCGTGCTTTGGATAACCATTTTGACACAATTCAGACTTTTTTTATTTTGTCTGCTCACACATCCATTCATAGGTATTAATACATTTACTTAGAGGGCTTGAAGTAGTTCCTTAAAACTATACTTATTATACACCCTTCACTCATGTCATTCTTCCATTTACACTCTTTTTTTTCAATTCCTATAGTAACCAAGATAGTCTCATTTATCCCTACTAACATTCAACCTACTATATTCTCAAACTTAAAACTACAACCTGCATATTTAAATCATATTTGATCATTGTTTTTTATTTCTCTAAATATCAAGACTTGACTATCTCTGCACATATATCTTCAATCTTCACCATGCATCTTCTTCTTATATTCTATGTTTTTACAGTCACTCATAGGTAGTTTACTATTTTATTATAGTCCATACTCTACTTCTTATTCATTGACAAAATGATAGTGCACAACCTATTGTGCCTTCCACTATGTTTTTGGCTTCTTAACTACTCTCATTTCTACTTACTATTATTATTTTTTCTCCCATATTTTTCAAGCATTAGACTATTCGTATACTCAATTCTATGTCTCTACAACTCCTGTAATCCCTTCAATTTCCATCAATTAGCTGACTTCCCTCAAGCCACTAAATCTTCATATAATTGATCTTTCACACTTCAATACATTGAGACTCTACTTGACTCTTCATCTTACCTTTGAACTTCAAGATACAAAATTGTTTCAATAAGACACAACATAAGCCTCTTCACATTCTTCATCAAGAAAGGGAGACTTAAAAAATTAGAACACACTAGACCACTTTCTAAATCTTCCAATATGCATATGAAAGGTCTAAGAATAAGAATAGCCATTTCACCTTCCTTTCACTATCAAATCTTTTGTAAAACACATCCTTTCCACTGAGCATCTTTCAAAAACATGTAAGATCAATGACCTTCAGTTGTCTCAAACCACACAATCATTGTTTCAAGACATCAAAGAAAAAAAGGAAAGATGGAATTGTCTCTTAATAATAAATGTTTTGAGTTTGAAGGCCCTTCTCCGGTCATTGTTGAGGAAAACCATGTTCAAGTCTACTAATGAGTTCTTCAAGATGATGTCACATCATCTGCTCTAATTTTAAAGGTTGACTTGTGAGTAAAGATCTTGAAGGTTTCATCCTACTTTAAAATGGAGGATCACTCAATCAAATACATCTAATTCGGAAATTTTTTAAAATTTCCATCAAACTTAAAATCTCAAGAACTGAACTCGTCCAAGAAACAACAATTTATTTTGAACTAGGCAAAAATGAATTGTATGTAGTCATAGTTATGCACATTTTTTATGTTAAATTTTCCCATTCAATGCGATCACGATATCAAAGGATTGTTTAAGAGTCATCCAACATGCTATGGAAGATGATTCTAAAACTTTGAATTTTCATAACTAAAAGAGAAGATTCTTCAAAAACCATGACACTATCAAAAAACTATTCATTTTCCTGACTATACATGGGTTTTTGAGAAATTTGGGATAAGATTCTCATTCTATACTCTATCATTTTGACAACAATTATTTTTGAAACATGTTTATAAAACCCTTCATAGAGAAAATTCCAAGTTTCATGCTATTTTTGTTGGTAAAATTTGGAGAAATGAATAAAAACTCGTCATTACAAACCCTAAATAAGGGTGCTCTACCAGTCACTAGCCAAAAGTAGATAAAATATAGTTTCTTCAACAATTTGATCATTAAATTAGAAGATATGAATTTTTTTGAGCTTCTGAAATTAAATACCATCTTCTCCAACTATTTTTAGTCAAGAAATTATTTGAAGGGGTAATTTTAAACTTGAACCACTAATGTATTTCAGAAATGGGAGTAACTGGACTTGTAGAGTTAATAATTTTGACAAGAATTCTTGATCGAGACCTTAGGAACTTCTCCAACACAATAAATGATTTTAATCACGAGATGATGAGATCCTAAAAACATTGAATTTTTATGGAAGCTCACACTACTTGAGAACAAGATTTTCATTGGTTCTAGAGATGAGAGACTTTGCAAGAGTTCTTACCAATTTGAAAGATCCTTGAGTCAACATCACAGTTTGAATATCAAGCTCATACTTTCAAATGATTTATTTTATAAAAATAACATGTCCTTTACCTCCTCATTTGACCCTATGAATCTATTTTTCAAACCTTGATTAAACATTGCATTTGCAATTGAGATTCTTGGGACAGTTCAAGGTGCATTGAGACATGACTCTTCAAGATTGTTAGTCTCAACAGAGGTTACATGTTTGTCTTAACCAAAAAGGATTGAAAATTATTAATCACATTTATATACATATTTTAAAGATGTTTTAACAACTATGATAAATATTCCCATTAGTAGAATCAAGAACATTCACATGCTGGGAGTCATCACACCAAGAACTATGACAATAGAAACAATGTGTTCCTTCAAGAAGTGAATCTTTCAAATACCTTCTTGAGTATGAGAAAATCCATGAATGAAATATGAAATAATTGTTGAGGTGATAAAAAAGGATTTGGAAGCCAAAAATCACATTTTTTTTCCTATCGATATTGGTGCACACCCAGGAGAGAGAAACAATTGTTCCACCAATATGTTCATAACTTCTTAACTGCAATTCCTTTTGACAAAAAATTTTTTACACATGCATTTTATGATAATTTAATCAAAAAATTACTTCTATGATTTATTTTAAGGTGACCATATAATTTTTTTTTAGGGCTAAGAATCCAGGTAACTCAAAATGAGTTTTTCAATAAGCATGTTTCACAAAAACTCATAGAACTTGAACAAATGACCTAATATTGACCTGAAATTTGGCATGAAGCATAAAAAAACCTTCCTCTATCATCTCCCAAAATTTTTATAAAATTATAGGTCTAAATGTTTCTATCCCATCTCATTTGCAGCCATACAAACTTTCAGTTCTCAAGTACAATTTCTGACTAACATAAAAAAATCACTCCTAGAGCTGAGTCGAGTCTAACCATTTTCTCATAAATGTTGTATATTCTCTCTTAACATTCTCCCATGATGTTTCTAGCATGTACCATCAACTTACATTGCTTTAGGTACTTGAAACTATTCTAAAATGACACTTCCACTCAACCTTCACAGCCATGACTTCTTGAAACCACATGAACTCATCTTGAATATCTAAGAAACACCTAATAATCCTAATCTTTCACTCTCCCTTTTCCATCAATTCCTTTGAAATCAATGACAACAACCATCAATGCAACAGGGTGTAACAATCTCCCTCTTTGTCATTGATGGAAGCACACTGAATCTTGATGGAAAACTTGATATTGACATTCTCATACCATGAAACAAGTTTTCAGCACTCTCTCTCCCCCTTTGACATCTATGAAAAAGGTATTCACAAGCACACCAAATTGATTAGATTGGAAAAAAAAATAAAAAGAGAATGTTCATACCTTACATGCATTCCCCCTTGGAAGATGTTTTTTCTTGTCTGAAGAAGCCCAAGAATTGATGTTATTTTTCTTCCATATAGCACCTGCAACACTCCTTTTGATAAGCTTGCAAATCCAGCCTTCAAAAATTGTCTTTACATGACCACTTGGTTTGAGCTTGGAATTGGAAAACCAACTCGCCCTAGACACAAACACATCTCCCTTGAAGCCAACAAACATGTCTCAGAACCTTACCATCCATAGCTTCATAAATGCTCATCATATTCATTTGATCACTTCAAAAATTAACTCTAAATATGTACTTTGCACTTGAGGAGAACACTATTGCAACCTTCTTGAAGCATGAAACCATATTCTTGATCTCTGTCAACAAATTCTGAACACAGTCACTTTCATATTGATTGACCTTAAATTTTTTGAGGTACCTTCATCTTCCATGTCTGTAACACTTAACTTGGAAGCTTTCTAACTTATCTGATTACTCACAAGCCTTCAAAAAACCGTTACCTACTTAAAATCCTGAAATAACTTTTTTTCACATTCAATGCAAGATATTCTGAGCATAAGTTCTTAAAATTTACAACAAGGAAGGTGAGTAACGACAGTGACTTCTCATGTCAATTCATGTCTCAAAAACATCTAATTTTAGGGGTTATCACAAGCACTTATCCTATCTCATACTTCTCTTTGTTTCCCTTCACTAGCTCTCATTCTTCAAATTTTCTAAATAAATCTAATACACTTGATAAAGCTTTGACAAAGACTCATACAAACCACTTCAGAAAAATCATTTTTCAAAACTCAACTCATGCAAGGCAGAAACCTTGGAAGTTATGACTCAGTAACACCTATTGACTAAGTTTTCTCTTTAAGACCATTCAAGAGCTACACAAATTCCAACATGGAGCAAGAAATACAAATTTTGAAACTGATATACCTTGAAAAATTGACAGATATAGTAATCAACTTCAACTTATGCTTTCTTCAGCTAGTGTACACCTTATAGAAGCCTAGAGAAGGCATACCATCTTGTTAAATCACTTCAAAATAGGAGAAAGTAATCAAGGCAACATGATGACTCGGGTCTTTCTTTCTTTGTCCTTGGTTTCTTGTTTATATTTTGAGATACAATCCTTGGTGTGATTATCATATCACCTAAACTCTCATCTTCCTCTTGGGTGTCGCATAAACATAATTCATACACCTATTCTAATACTGCTTGGGGAAAACATTCTTCATGCTTTGTACTAGAGTTTTTTTTCTTTCTTCTTTCCTTTTTCATCATTATCTGCTTTCTTTCTTGAGATTTCTTCCTTTGTGACTGATTTGGATTGTTGTTTTTCTTCAGCATTTACCCTTGTTTTCTTCTTATCATCCTTTGATGTCTCAACTTTTTATCTTTCTTCCTTGACACTATGTACCCATATTTCCCTCTTCTTACCAACATCTTTCTTAACCATAGTTGACTTGGTCTTACCTTTATATTTTCATTTTCTCTATGTGTCCTTTTATCTTGTCTTTGAAAGACATTCATCTTATAGCTGAACCTAGGTGACTCATGATAATGTCTTACAAAATTTCCAATCTCATGGCAGTTAAAGCACACAACCTGACTCTTGTCCCGAAATTGATTTAAGGGATATTCTAAACAATTCTTGACAGTGTGACATTTTCCTTTGAAATTAAAACACACAATGTTCTGCTCATATTCAGACCTATAATGTTTCCATGGATGGTATTCCTCTACCTTTCTTTTACAGTTATTTCTCTATTTCTAAAGATATTGCATGAAAAACAAACTCCATGAAACATACCTGATAATTTCCTTGCAACTAGCTACCTAAAGATTTTCTTGTGCTCTTTGTTGTCCTTATTGGGCTGAGAACATCCTTGACAAGAAGTGTTACTTATTCAGCTCTCAAAAAAATTTATTTGTTTTTTCCAGCTCTTCTTTTAGGGTCTCTACTTTTGCATTTAATTTCTCACATTCTCCACTCATGGCTTGAATAGTTCTCTAACATGTCACATGCTCTACTCCACTAGAATGTCCTTTTTTTCTTTGCAAGTTTTTAATTTGATTAGTAACTTGTGCTAACTAAATCTTCAGGGTCTTTAGATTCTCTTCAAATTTGAGGCAATCAGTTTCTTTACCTTTTAAGGCCTTTGACACATTTTCAACAAATGAAGCCATCTCATTTAGTTCTTGGCCATGAAAAAAAACTTTAAGGTTGATTTCTTCATTTAACTCCTTGATAAGAGCTTGAAAAATTTCATACCTCTTCTTCATTACTGATTTTTCTAATGAACCCATGCTTGTGTCTTCATGATCACCTCCAAGTTGTTAGGATTGATTCAAGAGGACCACACTCTGATACCAATTATTAGAAACTAAGACACTGAGGGGGGTGAATTAGTGTTTTGACAATTTACCTTCTTAAATCTGATGTGATAAAACCATAAACACACACAAGAAAATTACAAGAGAGAACACAATGACACAAGGTTAAATGTGGGAACCCCAAATTGGGAAGAAAATCCACAAAAACTATGAACTATGCTTAGGAATAATTTCTCCCACTTCTGTTACAATTGTTTCAATATTGAACTTCAACTCAATCTGGAGCTACAACTCCTCAATTTGACCAAGCCGCTACCTGATTTGGAGGCTTCAACACCCTGAAATTCAATCAAATTATACTAATATTTAGTGAGCTTCAACTCACACGGAAGCTTCAACTCCCCAACTACTAAGCTACCACTTAGAATTGTTCTTCCAATTTGGTCACTCTTGAGTTACCATCTTCAACAACTGATGATGACCCTATATTTTCTCTTTATCTCTACTGCCCTATTTCACTCTATCTTAGTCACTCCTGAACACCAAAATAGTCTTCTTACTTATCCACACAGTCTAAGATTTGTTTAAACTTTCTTTGCACACACTTAGCAAACTAAATTCAGGTCAATGTATGATCATCAAAATAAAACAGCCTCCCTTGAACTCTCAACTCTTTGTTTTCTCTATGTTTCTCACTTTCCAAGGTCTTCAATAACACTTTGAACTTGACCAATTCAGAATTCACTGTTTTTCCCACATACTACAATCAAATTCATTCTTAATACACTTTAACCACCACTGAGATCTCTATATCTATACCAAAAATACATTCAACTCATTTCTCTCAAATTACTCCTTTTCAATTTTCATCATCTAACTTGTTTAACACGTCACAGTCTTACACAAGTCTTTCTTATTCTTCACTATTCCAAGAAAAAACCACAATCCTTTATTCACTACTGTCTTTGCCACTTAGATCTTTGTACATGTATATTCAAGAAGTTTATCCAATTCACTCGTTCATACAGCTTTCAAAATTACAGTCACTCATAAGACTCTCTTTATCACAGAGATCTCTTTATTTGTACATCACGCAATCTCAAATTCAAAAAATCTTCAAGGTCAATCTTCACATCAACTAGTTATGTCTCATTATTTAATACACATTTTAGTCACCTACATTAAATGCATTCTTGTTCACTAAATTCTCTATATTTTTATGTGCAAGTACATGCTCCCAAAGCATGCTAACATATTTATTTCAAAACACTTTAGTCATTGATCACACAGTCTCACATTCATTCTTTGAATCACTATATTTCCCCTTGCCTAGAATGGCATATTTTCACTCACACATCGAGCTCTACTAGAATGCCTCTTTTGTAACTTAAACTCTGACTCTTAATCTTCTTTTTCACACCTCTCAATCTTCTATTTTCCACTTTTTCTCTTATTTTTTTTGAACCAACTTCACTAGACATCATTTGCTTCATCTTCTTGTAATATCTACAAAAAACCTTTTGATTTCTTTTTCAAAAAAATCCAACTAAAAGCAATGACCTTCATACCTGTTGAAAGACCAAAAGACATTGCTTGAAATCAACAAGGTAGAGTTTCTATTTATATCTTTTTCTTTGACCTTTTAAATAACTTATGAGTTTAACCTTCAACCTTCAAGGCTTTCCAACTTCCATAAGGTAACATAAGACTTGACTAAGTGATTCAATATAAGAATCTCAAACAACATAACTTGTTCTTCCTCCTTTAAAACATTGAATGATGACTTAAACAGATTCTAATGTTGGAGGACATGTTTAAATATTACAAAGCATCAACACATTGTGTATCTCAAACAAACAACTATTTAGGTTTTGAATTTGTCCATATTCAAAAGGAGTAAAACATAGTTATTCACAGTTTACTGTAATGGATTCAGTCTTTGATGGAGAGATTTAGTCACATACTGTGTAAGAGTTCATTCAAGGTTAGAAGAATGTTTTCAAAAACTCCTTTATTATTTTTTGTGGTCTTCCCTTCTAAAATTTCAAACAAATTCTTTGAAAACCGTGAGAAATCACAAAGAAACCATCTCTATTACCTGAGCATGAAAATACAATAATTCTAAGATATAAATCTCAATCTCCACTCTATATTTCAACCCACAGTATTTTGCAACATCTTAATGCTTCTCATATAGAGATATAGTTCAAATATCATCTATTTCCATTGGATAAAACGTTCAAAGTGATCAAAAACCTCTTCATTGAAACCCTAGGACATGATGTTTGAACAATCACTTACCCAATAGATCAAACAAGATTATTTCTTCAGTATATTTGGATGAGATTGGAGTGTGAGGGCTTCTGTGAGTTCTTAAGACACGTTTTCACCTTTTGAAATAGATGAGGGTTACATATTTGAAGGAGTTTTCATAACTTTAATCAATGTTTGTATGCAAATACTAGAAAAACTTGAGTGTGCGGGTGACATAGAGAAATTGAATTTGATGAAAAATATAGTCACTTCTCCATTTAAGTGTATGCAATTAATGAAGATTATGGAGACCTTGATACTCGTCAATTTTTAGGTTGTACATGTCTCACAAGGACTGATAAAGATCTTGGTTTGGCATGACCTTCCATTAGGACAGTGAACACCTTCATTTTACAACCCTGAGTCTAGATATACTAGACCTTCAATTTTATCATTTCCAAAAAAATGAACTCACACTAATAAAATTTTCCATTATTTTCTATTTGATCCTATAAACATGTTTCCAACTTTATCAAATCTTTAAAGTGGAGGGTAGGACTCTTGGAATAGTGCATTAAAGTGAATTGATTCAAATACTCTCCAGGACAATATGTGCCAGCAAGGTTTGTGTGTTTTACTACACCAAAAAGACCTGAAGAATCTCAAACATATTTTCAAGTACCTATAGATGGATTTTGATCTCTTATTGAGCAATATCTTCATTGAAACCAGTTAGAATATTTACATACCACGAGCTTTCACACCAAGAACAGTGACACAAGCAACAATGTATACCTTCAAGAAGAAAATCCTTCAAATACCTTCTGAGCCTGAGAAAAGTCATTATTGGACTGTGAAAGCACTTTAGAGATGACTTAACAAGACTTGGAAGCTAACTTCACCTTTTTTCTCTTATCAATTTGGTGTACAACCTAGCAGAGAGAAAAAATGCTTCACCAAATGCTCATAACTTTTCAACCACACCTCCTTTTGAGAAAATTATTTTTGCACATGATTTCTATGCCAATTTAGTCCAAAAATTCATTCTATGATTTATTCGAAGGAGTATCTATAATTTTTCTTCAAGGCTAAGAAGCCAGGCAACTCAAAATGTGCTTTTCAAAAGACCTGTTTTACGAAAACACACATAACTTTCTCAAATGACCTAACAATGACCTAAAATTTTGCATGAAGCACCAAGACACCTTCCTCCATCATCACCCATGATTTTTTTGAAAATAATAGGTCTGAAATTGTCTACCCCATCTCATTTTCATGCAAGAACACTATTTGTTCTCAACACCATTTCTAACCAACATACAAAGTTGACTTTTGGGGATAAGATGAGCCTAGTATTTTCTCACACATGTTGTGGATACTCTTTCAAGGCATTACCCATGATTTTTCTTACATGTATCGTCATGTTACACTTCATTAGGCACTTGAAGCCACCCTAAAATGTCACAACCAAACAACTTTCAAGGCCCTGCCTTCTTGAAACCACATGAGCTCATCTTGAATATTTGAGAAACACCTAATAATCCTTCTCTTGCACTCTACCTTTGCCATCGATTCCCTTGACATAAATGAAAACAACCATCAATGCAACAGGGTGCAACACAATGATCAAAAGTGGTGCAAAATGTGACTTAACAATCTGCACATGTCATATAATCACTAAACAAGACAATTAGTGGGAATTCCATTGATCATTAGTTTACATGAGACAAAATGAGGATAAATGTGTCACTTCTAATTTGGATACAACTATTTAGAACATTTTCATGCATTAATCAACATATTTAGGAGCAAGTCTATAGTTATATGGATGTTATAATAAGTCAATTCATGACTCATCATCTCCCTGCACTTTACCTTTTGCATGCCCTCATGAAAACTTATCTTTGTATCGATATCTGACCAAGATTTTATGCCATTTCATATTCCTCAAATTGGTCTGCATAATGTTTTCTTATACCCTTACATCCTTGGGTTTCCAACATCACCTCAACCCAAGCCTTAAAACTGTCATGTGACTACGGAGCATTGTTCTGCCAAGTGGTCATGGGACTCAGAACCAAGGGAGGCCTAACTTTCATACCAACCCATTCCTTACTATATTCATTATTTCCCTCTTCTACCAATTTCCAATTGATCTCAACTAGTGCATCTCCTCTGCACATACTCTAACTAAGATTTTGTAGGGATGTCACTTTTTTTTAATGGTAATCTCAGAGTATCCCATCTTTTTTCATAGGATATTATAGCCTTACCAAAGTTATTCTGGAAATAAGTTTCAAATTCCTAGACACACTGTGCCAATACTTCTGAAGTTTTTTACCAATCCCAACTTGATAATATAAGGATCTAAAATATTTCTTCACGGAAACATCATTATGGTGGGTAGGCCTAATATAAAAACCGACATTCCTAGCTTCTTGATTAAAAATATTTTTTTGTTGTTCCCACACAATTTGATTCCTCACTAATGACTGGAAGGCTATCAATTGAAACTCTCCTAATAAAAATTTTATAAATAAATCGGGAACATTGGTAACCAACATATTGTGGAGATAAAATTCACATAATAAATTTTGCACATCAGGAGTACAACTTTGATAAATATCCAAAAAAAATTTCCCATCTAGAACCTCATAATGTTCCCCACAACACATCCTTTGTAACTGCTAGGAATAAAAAAATTCTTAAAGAAACAAACTATAGACAGAAGATGGTTTTCTACAAGCTAAAAGTTTGTAAGACAAAGGACAAACATATTCAACAATTGATTTCAATTTCTTCCTAACATTCAAACTTGAATCAATGTCTTCTTTAATTTTCTTATTTTCCTTGACAATATCTTTATTTCAAAGAGATAGTTTAGCACATCGAGAGGAAAAATCATTCCATGCTTGCAAACCAATATTCTTTTGCCTCATTAAACTATCAACTTCTACTTTTAAAACAATTATTTCTGTAACTTTCTCCACAGTTCTTTGTACAAATTAATTTTTCATAGACAGGTGGGTTACTTCCATACCTTTCATTTTTTCCCGCAAATTTTCAAGTTCATTTTGGTATTGCGTCAGGATCTCATCCCTTTGTGAGTCAATGCGTCCAATTTCCTGTGCAAATTTTTTCGTAACTTTAGTCTGAATTTCTGGAGCTGCAAGAATATCTTCTAGAACTTCCACAGGAACCTTTGGCACCTCAGTAGCATGGATTTTCTCTTCAGGAATAGTTCATGTGAAATCATGATTTTCCAATCCTCCTCCAAAAGCAGAAGAAGTACCAGCTTTAGAAATCTCTTCCAAAATTGGGGTTGAACCCTCATTAGACAATGCAGGATGAGAAACTTCAATTTTCTTTAAGGAACAAGACCTTATTGGTCTCAATGAAATAACAACATGGGATGGTAGGGTAACCTTTTCTGTAGAATCTCGAGGCATAGAGGGTTTCTCATCCTCACTTGAATATTCTTCTATAACCACATTGGAAGGACGAGGAGTCGATTCAAGCTTCGGCTAAGAACTGGGAGGCGGTTATAAAGAAACTGGTGTGAGAGCCCTTTTGATTTTCTTCTGCTTAGAACTCTCCCCTATAGTTTTCTTCTCTACCTTTCTCTTAGGTCTATAGAAATTCTGATGTGCACAAATTTTTTGGATAATCCCTGGGTGTTTTATGAAAGCATTACCTCCTCAACTTTTGTATTTCTAGCCTACCTTGATAACAACATATGCAAGGTAATCAGGAAGATTTACCTTAAGCTTAGGGTTTTTCCAACCCTTCTTTAAATGAGTTATAATTTTCAATGTTTCACCTCCTAATACCAATGGTTTTCCATCACAAATAAAATACTTGTTCACCCAAGTAACAATTTCCTTCCAATGTCCTGAAAAACTCTCCCTCCTAATTCCCTTTTGAATTCCACAAGGATTAATGATTATATCAGGAAGAGCTTCCCCTTCCTCATAAAATAGATATATCAAATACTTAAGTGGGGAGTTACTTATAACCTTAATTCCAAAATCTGGGAGGCCAGAGATTTTGGAAACAATGCAATTGTCTATTTCAATTATTTCCCCTAGGTGAGAACAGGTTGCCTTAAAATTCGACAACAAATTCTCCAACTAAATCTTCAACAAATCCCTCAAATTTGTGAATAAAATCTAACCATCCCACGTCATGGAAGACTTGGGAGATGATGAAATTCCGTAGCAGTGGCTCCATAGATTCTGGTTTTGATATCTTCTTTTGCCCCATAACACAGACTGGTTCAAGTAGAATTGCAGAAAAAATAACTATTGTATGAGAGAGATAAAGTACTTGCATGTAATGTCAGTAGCAGATTTTTGAACTACACTTGAGCTTATAATGGCATTAAGTCGACAAAAAATTGTGGCAGAAAAGACTAATGGTACCAATTAAGGTGGCAAGGTTTTAATTTCATCACATAGATCTCATACTGCCATCGTGACTACTCGTTTCATTTGTCATTCCTTGAGAAAGGTGACACATGCCTTTACCCATCCATTATTACTCCTTATCCCCCACTTAACTCCATGATATTTGGTTTAATGTTTTAATAAATTCATTGTGAAACGCTAAGAAAGTTAATATCCATAGCAAAAAGTGAGTACATATCACCTTACCAGCTCAACATTCCTCTGACTGTTGGTGCTCCACCTCCTGTATTGGAAAAGTGACCATGATCAATGCACATTTTGATAATTAACATCTCTAACTTTTATTTTCATGCAAAAATAAAAGATATTTTTGTATTTTTTAAATATAAGGGGAAGAGAATCGAAACTATGATCGTATTCCTTTATTTAAATTTTCCTAACAAACTACTCATAACGGGAAGAGATGGATTCTTCCACTGAATCAAATTCTTCACACAGTAGCATGTCCTTTGTGAAATTTTCCTTATTCTGGGGATGTTGATGCATCCGCATTCTATGGCCATTCACCAAAAAATTTCTCCTATCACCATCAATCGGAAACAATCTCACAGATCCATTATCATAAACCTTTGCAATTTGATAGGGTCCCAACCATCTTGTTCTCAATTTTCCCTTGAATTGTTGATGATTTGAGTCAAATAGTAAGACCCAACCTCCTTCATTGAAATTTATGTTCTTGATATGAGCGTCATTCCAGGATTTTCTCTAGTGTTGAAGTATTTCAGTTTGTTTTTGTGCCTCCATTCACATTTCATCAAGTTCATTCAATTGTATCACTCTCTCACGTTGAGCTACATCCAGCTCAATTCCAATCTTCAGTGTTGTCCTCTAGGTTTGTAACTCAAATTCTACATGGAGAAATGGATTTTTCCCCGTATACCAGTTCATATGGGGAGAAACCAGTGGTGGTTTTCTAGGTGGTATTGTATGCTCAGACTACTTCAGGTAGTCTTGGCACCCAATTTTTCCTATCCACGTTATCAACATTAGTCAAAATGTTTTGTAATTATCTTTTTGTGACCTTCACCTACCCATTAGATTTGGGGTGGCATGGTGATGATTTCTTATGCTTGATTTGGTAGATATTCAGGAAGACTTCAATCATGTTAAACATGAACTGAGGTCATTGATCAGATACAATGGCTCTGGGAGCTCCAAATCTTAACATGATCTTGTTGTACAAAAATTCAACTATAACATCCTCATTGGCAGATGCCAATACTTGAACCTCAACCCATTTTTTAACCTATTCGATGCACACCAGAAAGTACTATTTTCCAATTGATGGGGGGTCAAAAGGCCTAACGAAATAAATTCCCCACTTCTCAAATGGCCCTAAGACCAGTTGAGGATTGAGGGGAATTTCAATAGATAATGTAGGCTTCCCCATTCTCTGACATGCATCATATTGCCATAATTATTTCTTGTCAGGTTTTTGGAGAGAGGGCCAATAATACACAGCTCCAATGACCTTATGAATTTTCCTCTTCACTAAGTAATTTCCTCCTCCATGTTCATCATGACAAGCTCTTATTATGTCATACACTTCATCTTCTCGAACACACCTATGAAGAATCATGTCAAGACAACATTTAAACAAAATCCCATTGCACCATTTGTATGTAGCATTGTTTTTAACTAATATTTTACATTCTTTGTTAGTAAAGTAAGATGGAAACTTCCCTATGGTTAGATAGTTGGCAAGATAATAAAACCATATAGCATGTGCTGATATTGTAAACAAGTGCTCATCTGGGAAGTGATCTTGGATTGCCTCCTCTTCTCCTGAAAAATTCAATCTTGAAAGGAATATAGTGACAACATTGGCCTTTCTCGGCTTATCAATAATAGTCAAGTTAAATTCTTATGAAAGAAGTAACCACCTAATAATTATTCCCCCTACTACTAGTTTGTTCATCAAATATCTTATGGCTGAATGGTCAGTATACACAAAGATTTTATATCTGGTAATATAGTGTCTGAATTTATTCAGAGAGTAAACAACAACTAGAAATTACTTTTCCGTAGTGGTGTAGTTTCTTTCTATGGGGGTCAAAAAAAATTTGATGAAATAGATGGCATACATTTTGTCTTCCTCATCCTTCTGTCCAAGAACACCTCCCATTGTTGTATTAGAAGCATCAGTGTGAATATGAATAGGTTGTCCCTAATTGGGTCCTCTCAAAACCAGGGAAGTGGTCAATTTCTCCTTTATAAGTTCAAAAGCATGTTGACATTGAGGAGACCATTAAAAAACATAGTCTTTTCCCAACAGAGAGAACATGGGTACAGAAATCTTACTAAAATCTTTGATGAAGTGTCTATAATATCCTACATGTCCAAGGAAACTTTTGATATTAGTCTGATTTGTTGGTGTAAGAAATTTAGTAATGACTTTTATCTTGTTAGGATCAACTTGGATACCCTTAGCAAAAATATGATGACCCAAAATAACTTCTTGATCAACCATTATCAAACATTTTTCATGACTTAAGGAGAGTTGGTGTTGCTCACATCTGGTTAACAATTTTTCAAGATTACTCAAGGATTATTCAAAAGTATACCCATGGACAGTAAAATCATCCATATAAACTTCAACATAGTCATTGGTGAGGTCTATAAAAATAGCTAAAACTGCTCTTTGAAAGGTGGCAGGTGTGTTACAAAGTCCAAATGGTAGAACTTTGTATGCAAATGTACCCCAGGGACAAGTTAAGGTGGTCTTATCTTGATCAATGGGTGCTATACTAATTTGGTTATATCCATTTAACCCATCCAAGAAGGAGAAGTATTTCTTACCTGGAAAATTGTCCAAAACATGGTCAATAAAGGGAAGGGGAAAGCAATCTTTCTTGGTGGATTTATTAAGCTCCCTATAATCTATACAAATTCTCCACTTACTATTTTTCTTGGGAACTATAACGAATGGTGATACCCACTAACTATCACGTATGGGATAGATAAACCCTACCCTCAACATTTTTTCTATTTCATTCTTGATAATGTCTCTAAGTGTTGGATTAATCCTACGTTGCAGTTGTCTGACTGGTTTAACATTCTCAGTGTAATTATGATGACTGTAGATGCTTGGATGAATCCCTTTCATGTCAGTATAGTCCCAAGAAAAAGCATTTGAATGATCCCTCAAGATATCTACGACCCTACTATCTTGGTTGTCTTCTAAATTGTTACCAATGGTCAGTTCTTTACCTATATCAATAGTTACTTGTTTAGTGTTTTTCAAAATAGAAAGTTTTGTTTCAAAAATCAAAGAGTTCAAGGGACAATCATGAGGTTGTAGCATGTGAAGAATATTCATGTTTTCAAGGGATAAAACCTTGGCTTAAGGACAATGAAAATCAATGGTTGTATGTCCTTCATGGTAATCATAGGTATCTTCACAATCTTCTATAGAAATATCATTTAACAAGGTGATGTTCTCTTCTGAGTTCAAAAGAGTCATTTCTGTAGCCATGGTTTAAATTTCCGTAGCCACAGTCCTGGTTTCCATAGCCACAGTATCATCTTCGTCAAACATTGGGTATGGCTCAGCAATTTTTTCCATATGATTTTTCACTACCATGGTGGCCAAATAAGAACTCATGTTGTTATCCGAAAAACATACCCACACACGTTCACAAACATCCACATATGGTTGGGTAGGAGGATAAAGGGAAATATTCTTTACTTTTTGCCCATTTGAAATAGTCATTTTTCCTGACCTACAGCCAATGTAGGCAACAACAGTAGCTAACTAGGGTCTTCCTAAGATGACTGGGTATCCCAAATTTTGATCTTTAGGCTATAAGACCATAAAATCAACGGGATACTCCCAAGATTCAACTATGACCATAACATCCTCAATTACTCCATCTGGTATAACAATAGATTGATCTGCCAATTAGAGGACAATATTGGTTGGTTGCAATCCTATCAAGGACAAAAAATTGAATGTGTTTGTTGTTATGACATTGATGGTAGCACCAAGATCCACCAAAACATTAGATATTGATTGACCATTCACAAAAATAGTAATGACTCGACTCCCAGGATCCCCATATTTTGGTGAAATAAGTTTTCCATCTACAAGGTCAACTAGATTTCCTTCTACTTTGAATATTTTTGGGTATTTCTTCTTCCTTCCTAGTTTTCTTTATGTAATGGTTTCTAATGGTCTAGTTAAATTTGGGAATGTCCCTTATTGCTCTTAGAAGTGGGACCTCAATATTCATCTTTTTCAACTTTTGAACTAGTGTTGTTTCTTCCTCATTCTACATTTCTTTTAGTCTTTGTGGGAAAGGAGATGCATGCACATTCTTATCTTTTTCCTAGTTATTCCTAGTGTATCGTGTTTATGGAACATGTCCAGTTTTCTCACTTTCCTCAATTACCCTCTCACTTTCCTCAGGTATTTTAGTGATAACTATTGGAGGATTGTTCACTATTTTTCTAGATCTCATCTGTTATTTATTAATGACATTAACCTTAATTGTCTCACATTGTCCTGCTTCATTAATTGAAGTTGTTTGTTGATTATTAGGGTTTAAGAAAGGCTTGGATGGAAGTTGATTTTGTGTTGCTTTCCCTTGCTGGTAATTTTTTTGTGGTGGAAGCATTAAAGCTTGTTGTTGTTGTGTAAACATCCTTGGCTAGTTAGAATTTTGATGGGGTTCCCATTGTTGGTTTTCCCATGCATGTGCATTAGCTGGTGGTACCTATACGTACCCAAAATTGTAGGGTATTGTACCATCGGAATGATGTTACACATGCCCCAATGATGATACAAGTCACCTCGCAAGGTGTTTGGAATCCAAGAAAGCTAGCCAAGTGTATGTTAGCATCCCAAGCATCTTGTTTAAGATTTGTGTACTTCACTTTATCCTCTGCCTTTCTTTTTCTAAGCTTGTTGACCTTCAGTGACAAAACCGCCACCCTGCTCAGGGTGGCCGTCCTTCATGCATTTTCCAACACAGCACATTCTTTTGATCGCGACTTGTGTAATTTTTCAACATTTACCAGCTTTTCTCAACCGCCTTAGCTCGTATTAATGTTTTATGTTCCCTGGAATAGTGTTTCTTCATTGTTTAATGGTAAAATAGTTCTAATAGGAATCACCTTTGGGTGAATGTGAAATCTATAAATAGCCAACTTGTTTTCAAGCAAATGGCCCCTCAACTTCTCATTTCCATTGTTTAGTCTTTCAATTTCTTTCTTAGAACTCATTTTGTTTTCATGTTTGCATCCATGCTAGTTTTTCCTTTGCTATTAGAAGCCATTCGATCTTCTTGCTCCAGTCTTGTTCATTTTTGTTCATAAAAATTAGTTTAGAGTAGAGTAGTGTCATTTGTAGATTGAATCCATTAGAGTTGCAGGTTGTGTTCTTCATAGAAGGTAGATTCTAGAATCTCTCGGTACACTTGCATTGTATTCCCACAATAAATCCTAGTAGGAATTGTATAAGCCAAGCTCTGTCACTCACGTTGTCCCTCTCCTACTCGCATTATATTCGGTCTATATCCAAAACTGCCATTGTTCAAATACCTTCTTCTGTTGATGTTAGCATATACACGCTCTTCTGGATTCATGTGAACACAAAGGAATGAGAAGATCATTCTGAGGGGACAAAGTCATACACTACTGGATTCGCCACTGTTCTGTAAATTCTAGGTTTTATCTGTCAAAGTTCTAGTTAAAACATATCAAATAGAGTAGTGAAATATTTCATTTCAGTTAAATTTCATTTTCGATATTGCTGGGGAAGCTGTGGGGATTGATAGTTTCTCAGAAACTATGATTCATTCCTCACTTCTGAGGTAGGATCAAGAATCTTTCAATTAAGTTAATCAGCTATCTAGTTATTTAGGATAAACTCACAACTGTATAGGCAAGTAGCTACACCGGGCTACCTTGCTTGTTTTAATTTTGTTATTAGATTAGTTTTCATTTTCTCAATATATTAGAATATTTTCTCTTTCAATTATATTAAAAATTCTATCAAAAATACAAAAATAGAGGAATATATATATATATATATATATATATATATATATGTTGTAGATATATCTTGCATAGTTAGTTTATTTTGTTTCAATTAGGTTTATATTGATCTTGTATGACAATCACGGGACCTAGGGAGCCAAGGGAATACATTTTTGAGCCAATCATGCCTCAACCAAATCTTGTTGCAGCATTAACTGACATAGACCAAAATCTCAGAATTCAGGTCTTTCGAACAACAACAGGTCTACAAGAAATCAGCACACAGCTAAGAGGATTAAACATAGAAGAAGACAAAGCACACACGTTCTGGTCAAATCAGCCAAATTATAGAGTTCCTTGATAGATATCCATATGACTGTAGAGGGACCTGAAAGAGGGAAAACATTCAGTTGTGATCCACTAGTCCCACAGCTAGACGCAGGAGACCTCCTCATTGATATAGACACTAGCTTACGTATCCAAGTTGCTAGAACACCTGTTAGGTACTCCAAGAAAATCGTGTAACTTCTAGTTCTAAACGTAGAGGCCGAAAAGGCATATGATTACTGGATACTCAGAATCAGGGGTTGACTCTTCATATGACCATAGGAGGTCCACAGCAACCACAAACTTACGGTTGTGATCCACAGGTCCCACAACCCAATGAGCCTACAAATCAATCAAATATTGACACCAGCTTGTGAACACTTGTGTTTAGGTCCTCTCCACTTCCACCAGACATCATCACACAACTATCATTATTAAACGTAGCAGCTAATCAAGCTAAAGATTTCTGGACTAGACCAGAGAATTGTCCATAAAACACCAAAAGATCCACTACACATTTAGCCATTCCATTTTCATGACCTTGTCGGGAGATATATACGAAGCACCCATAGGTCATCTTCCACGTATCCCACAACCCATAGATCGGATCATGGTAGAGCTCGATATTGATTGGAGCCTTCGAGAAGCTATCCTCGCTGAATGATCTATCACACCAATTCAGGTTAGGAGGGCCTTCTTTGCCTTAGATTCACAGATCCCATTATTGCGTGTTGAAGACATAAGATTACCTAACTAGTTTATCTGCATCCCACATATATTCCATCCCCACCGGCTGTCTCGGCATGACCTCAAGAGGTCGGCAGCGAGGAAGAGTTACTTGTAGATTCCCATGCTCGCATGTCACTTTTCCATCGTACAAAATTGGTGAACCCGACGTGAAACGAACACACAACCTTCTGATTCAGAGTCATATTTCTACTTGTTCTTCCAATTAGTATACTTTTCATCTTTTCCACCTCATTATCCTTCACATCAGCTTCACCAACAAAATTGGTGAAACCGACGCGAAATGAACACGCAACCTTCTGATTCAGAGTCAGATTTCTACTTGTTCTTCCAATTAGTATACTTTTCATCTTTTCCACCTCATTAGCCTTCACATCAACTTCACCAACAAAATTGGTGAACCTGACGTGAAACAAACTAATATTCCTCTTTCTATTTTCATTTCTTTCATCCACCTTCACTCTTTCCCATTATTCTATGGGTATTCATATACCCCCCGAATATGTCGGGATACGATGCATATGGCAGACCTCTCCTAGGTCTTGAAGCATACTACGATCAATTAAATAGACAACCATCACCCTCACTCTCAGCATGGGGTGACAACTATTCAACTAATTGATTTTCAACACAAACTCCACCTCAAAGGACTAGATATAGTTCTTCTTTCCAAATAGAGGAGTTGGATCAGCTCACTCAAATGCAACAACCAGAGCCTTCAGGCTCAAACAACATGACGCTCACTGGAGAATCTGGTTCATCTCCTCGGGTGTTGCTTAGACCACAAATTAGTAGACAGTCAGATCCATATCTATTTTTAGATGACGAATACTTAGCATGTTATGCTAGGAGTGAACAACGCTCTCAAAATATGTACCCACCTATAGGAGGTTTACAAACACAACCCGAGGTCTTGTTCCAAGAAAACACCCCCATTCCTCCACCTATAGGAAATGCCCTTGGTGAAACTTGGCAGGGCACCGATCAATTCATAGCAGGGTACCATATGCCTATACAACCTCAAGATATACAACAAATGCCACTAAGGCAAAATACCATGTCTTCACCAAACGAGGTCATCTCAGCCTTAGTTGAGAAGGTTAGAGGGTTGGAACTTGCTCAAGCAAATCAAAATTCATAGTTCATGCAAGTAGGAACTTTCAATCCTCCACATCATCCCAGCCAAGTAGACCTCCTCACAGGAATAGGCACGTTGGGCATGCCTCCTCAGTATTTACAACAAACGCCAACTAGAACCGCATTTTCTAATGCCGCTCCAGTTGAGAATATAATACCTCCCGGCTTAGTACAAAACAACCCATTCTTGAGCAATGCTCCTCCATACTTAAACATGTATTCCAAATCACCATAGTGGAGATATGTTCTCTTCTCCCGGCATGTTCGCTCAACCACAGGGATTTCCTTATGCCCCTGCAAATACATATGCTATGCCATATCAACAACCCATTCCACCTCCACCCCCTCAGCAAACACCATCAATGGTCAAAACCTATGCGATAGGGACTTATTCAGAATATTTGAAAGAACCTTTAGACTTCACTATACGAAGCATCATGCTTCCAAGACCTCTCCCTGATCTACCCAAGTACAAAGGGGAGGGAGACCTGAATGCACATATTAAGGCCTATGCCACAACCATTCGAGAACTGCTCCCTTGGGATGGAGTTGTTGCTAAAATATTCCCCAAAACTTTAGAGGGTATCGCCCTCGATTGGTATTACAGAATACCTGAAGCCTCAATACATTCATTTAAACAACTCATTTCAGAGTTCATCAAAGTGTTCGACATGAACAAATTGTTGAGAATAGGAATCAGGGAATTCTTGCATATTAAACAAGAACACAATGAATCTATTGCTCATTTCATCCAAAGATGGCGTACAGTCCTCTATTCTTCAGCAAGCACTCCAAACATGGATTAGATGGAACTATGTGATTTATTCCTTCATTCTCTCAGCAGAGAGATAAAGGAAGAAGTCCAAAAGTTCCCACTAAGAACTTATGATGAAGTGCTCGAGAGCGCTCTCTGAATAGATCAAGCTGCAATAGATAGTGGTCGCAAGACATATAGAACAAATGGGAGGTTAATCATCCCCAACCAAAACACCATGACTTATCCTACTACCACAAATGCCAATCAAGGACCTAAAATCCTTAACAAAAACCACGGAGTGACAACAGATGGAGTGACTGACCAAACTAAAAAAGCAAACATTGTAAATGTTCCACCACCAGTTAACAATCAACGAAACAACAATTTTACCCCAACAATCAACGCGGTGGATTTTAATCATCCCCAACAACAACAACGGCAGATCTAGACACAGGGTCCAAGTCAAAACTCAACTGGATATCAAAACCAAAACCAAAGGCAACAAACACAAAACTTTAATCCTAATAGTCAACAGTTTAATCAGAGTTTTGGACCACAACACGTGCCAAACCAACAACCTAGGAGTTATAATCCCAACTCATATTGTGGTTTCCACAAAATTCAAGGCCATGACACTAGGACTTGCTGCGATTACAATAAGTTCATGCAACATTTTCCAGAAGAACAAAGACAACTCTTCATAGATATGTTCTTAACAGATTCTGTGACACCTATGCCAAATACTTTCACAGGGGTAGTTTCCCCTCAAAACGCACCTCTTAAGATCTTCAATGATCCACTTCCAAATCACAATAACAATAATAAATTAAATCCAAATGGGATGAACAAAGGTGTAATGATAGGAAATAACGATCATGAAGCCTCAACTTCACTAAATCCACCTGTCGCACCACAATTAGGAAATCAGCCACGAACCAAGATAGTTGGTCTAGTAGAGTTAGATACTGAGCTGCACGTAGAAGCCATAACAAGAGCATGAGAATATTCTTCTCAACCAAATCCAATCTATCCACTAGAGCCAGATAACATTCAACAAACATTGGTAAAACCCATAGGTGCTTATGATTTAATTAATGACTTAACAAAGACCTTCTCTCACATCTCCTTTTTGGACTTATTGAAAAATTCTCCTACCCATAGGGCTGCTCTTTTAGAAGCACTAGGTCTAGGTCATTTAATTAACATCACTCCACCTCCTGAAACACAAGTAAACCATATAGACTTCGATATCCACCCTCCAGGGTAGCTAGATAGGGATACTGAGTTTATATTCGACATAAACAAAATGCCAACAGATGCTGAAATTACACGTAGAGGTGATCTGGCCTTGCATTTATAGGTGTGGGTTTACAATAATTACATTAAACACGCAATGGTTGATGATGGGGCAGCAATTAACATTGTCCCCTTCTCTTTCCTTCAAAAGCTAGGATATGGAGAAACAAACTGTTCCACAACAAGAAATACGCTAAGAGGTTATGACAGCCTTAAAGCTACTTCAATTGGGACTATAATACTACCAGTCACCTTAGGACCCAAGACAATCCTCACCGAGTTTTATATCATAGATCAGGAAACCAACTATAATATGATCCTCGGTCGACCATGGATACATCGCATGAAAGCAATCCCTTCTACGTTATTCCAGGAAATAAGATTCTTACACCTAGGAAAGATATTCATAGCAAAAGGTGACCCAAAACCATTCGACATACACCTAGCAGACCTGAAGAAAATACCAGGTGTTCACTCTGAGTTTGAACTCCTAACAAACCAGCTTAACAAACCAATTGACTCAAAACCGGGAGAAAAATGAATACCTACAACAGAACTAGAAATTACGAACCTAGTAAAGGGCATCCCAGCCCTCAAGGATGAAGCTAACATTGTAGAAGTAGTGTCATTAGGAACTACTGCAAAAATTGTCAAATTACTGGAACAAGATCTACCAATTTTCCTACCATTTGATTCCACAGGAATGGGATGTACCCTAGGAATTGGTTCTCTTCCAGCAAAGGAACTTTGCATGTTAGAAGTAACCGAAACAGAAGAAACAGATGCAAATAATGTCCCAGCATCCATTTTTCCTAGTAAATATTGGACTCTCCACTTCAATGGAGCTAGATGTCACTATGGAGCTGGGATAGGTGTGATCTTTACTTATCCTGAGGGAAAGATCCTACCTTTTGCTTTTAAGTTAAACTTTAAATGTATAAACAATGGTGTTGAGTACGAAGTCCTCCTCCTTGGCCTCATCATAGCCAAAAGGATCGGTGTTAATGACATCAGAGTGTTAGGAGACTCGCAATTAGTTGTTAACCAAGTCTCTGAAGTATATGAGACTAGAGCTAAGCACTTACAACTCTATAAAATAGCAGTATTAAATCTAAGCAAAGGATTCGACTTCATATCCATTGAGGCAATCCCACGAGAACAAAACTTCTCGTAGATTCAATAGAAACCTCAGCTTCACGTTTTACCCCAAGCAATGAGTTAGAAGATACAAGTTTCAAGGTATCACTTCGTACTGAACCATTGGTGAAGAAAATGTCAACGAACCCTCTTCTAACACATATAGCTGAGAATGAATCTTCTATCTTACATCATGTTGACAGTGATAAAGTCACTCTTGAATATCTAAATGCCTATGCAAAGCTACACCTTGCTCACCCTATAGTTAATCTTTCCCTAATACCAAACTCCTCTTCCTACTTTAGAAATCCCATGGTAGATTCTCCTCCACAGAAGGATCTTGATATCTATGAGATAGAAAACGGAGAAAGCTTGGAACTACCTCCAGCCCCACCTAAATTTGAAGAAGGTAACGCTTCTTTGATAGAAGAAACCATTGACATAAACATTAGAACGGAGGAAGAACCAAGAATTTTGGAGTTAGGATCCTCGATAACTCCAGAAGAAATAGAAATACACACCCAAATCCTCAAAAAATATCAAAAGGCTTTTACATTTAATTATAAAGAAATGACAGGTATCACACCACAAGTTGCGGTACATAATCTCGTCACTAAACCAGATGTGAAGCCAATTTAATAGAAATCAAGACTAATGAAGCCAAGAGTGGCTCTCATGGTAAAAGAGGAAGTAGTAAAAATTCTCCAAGTAGGATTCATCAAGCCCGTTGACTATTCACAATGGGTGTTTAATATCATTCCCATCCTCAAAAAGAATGGGAAGATTGTATAGACTTTCGAGATATTAACAAAGCTTGTCCTAAGGATGATTTCCCATTACCATCCATTGACGTTATCGTTGATGCAACAGCTGGATTTGAACTATTGTCCCTCATGGATGGGTTCTCAGGGTACAATCAGATTAAAATATCTAAACAAGATCAAGCCAAAACCACATTTATAACTCCCTAGGGAACTTATTGTTATGATGTCATGCCATTTGGTCTTAAGAATGTCGGCGCTACGTATCATCAGGAAATTACTTATATATTCCATGATCTTATCCATAAAATTGTCGAATCATATGTGGATGACTTGTTGGCCAAGGCCAAGAAACATTGTGATCATCCGGAAGTGCTCCGTATCATCCTCTCATGACTAATTGAGTATGGTGTCACATTAAACCTAGAGAAGTGCGTGTTCGGTGTAACAGGAGGAAAAATTCTATGATACATTATATCTTCACGAGGGATTGATGTTGATCCAGCCAAAATATGGGTTGTTCTCGAAATGATCCCACCTTTGGACGAGTCTGGAATCAAGTCATTTCTTGGGAAACTCAATGCAATCCGAAGGTTCATCCAAAATTTAAGCTTTTCCATTCATCCAATCAACAATCTACTCAAGAAATATTATAGTGTCGATTGGACTGAAGATTGCAATGAGGCCTTCGAAGCAGTTAAGTGCTTTTTGTTGTCACCAGCCATGGTAATTCATCCCAAGCCAGACCACCCTTTGATCCTTTACTCACGAGCCACTCATGTCTCGCTGGCCTGCATGCTGGCTCAAGAAGACGATGATAAACAAGAACGCGCGATCTATTTCATTAGCTGAATGTTGCTCGATTATGAAACATGTTACACACAGGTAGAGAGACAATTCCTTGCCATAATTTTTGTAACAAAACATTTGAGACATTACATGTTAAACTAGGAAACAAGGGTCATTGTAAAGACAAACCATTTACGAAAATTTCTCACACAAGGATCTTTATCTAAAAAGGTTGGCCATTTCATAACCCTAATGGGAGAATTTGAGTTAACATTTGTAAACCAAAAATCCGTTAAAGGACAAATCATTGCAGACTGGTTAGCTGACAATCCACTAGATGGAGGCGAGCTGGTAGATCTAGACTTTCCCGATGAATGTGTATACTTTTTCGAAACCAGAACCCCCATTTCTACATGTCCCTGGTATACTGATATCATCAATTTTATCATGGACCATACATACCCAGAAAGTGCCATGTCACAACAAAGAAGGCGGTTACACATTATTACCACTAAATATGTTGTTTTAGACCAAGTGCTCTATCACAGAGCCTTTGATGGCATGCTTCTAAGATGCGTCAACATAGAAGAATCCAAGAGGATTCTTCATGAATCCCATAGTGGGATATGTGGGGGCCACTTCAGTGGTCACGCCACCACTCGCAAAATACATCAAATGGGTTATTTTTCACCCACTCTCGAACATGACATAGTGAAATTTATACGTAAGTGCCACAAATGTCAAGAATTCTCTCACGATATTCACATGTCATCACAATCCCTGCAACCAATAGCGACTTTGTGGCCCTTCTCCACTTGGGGTCTAGACTTAATAGGGAAATTCTCTCCCTCATCAACCGATGGCCATAATTTTATAATCACAGCCACAGAATATTTTACCAAATGGGTGGAGGCCATGCCTCTCACCACCATACCAGGTTCGGTGATTGCCAAATTCATTTTGAACCAAATTATCTGCAGGTATGGTGTCCCACAAGTCATTATCTCAGATAATGGCACGTCCTTTAAGAATGACGAGGTTCGTGAACTATGTAGCAAGTTCAAGATAAGCCATCACACAGCCTCTCTTTACTACCCTCAAGCCAATGGGTAGGCTGAAGTGACAAACAAAACGTTGAAAGCTATTCTCCTCAAAACAGTAAAGGAAAACAAATGAGATTGGCATTTAAAATTATATCCGGCCTTGTGGGCCCACCGAACCTCAATAAGAACACCAACAGGAGAAACTCCTTTCTTGCTCGTATTCAGAGTAGAAGTAGTTCTCCCACTTGAGGTTGAAATACCCAGTCTCCGCATCTCATTACAAGGGATTCTAGATGAAGAAGCTTATAAGGAGGCACGCCTCTCTCAACTAGAAAGCCTTGACGAGGCCAAGTTAAATTTTGAACAATGGCACAGAGCCTATGCTGATCGGATGTGCCGGAAGTATAACAAAAAAGTCTATGAGTGAGAAATATATGAAGGAGATCTAGTTCTAAGACTAGATAGTCGGATCGATAAGAAAACCGGCGAAGGAAGAAAGTTCTGGCCCAAATGGTTGGGCCCATACCGAGTCATGAAGGACTACGGAAACAGTGTGTATCTCTTGTGACACTAAAAGGTGAGGAATTTGGTGAAACTGTCAATTCCTTGCACCTTAAGCGGTTTTACACATAAAACGTCAAATTCATTGCTAGTACATTATAGCTACCTACATTGCATTAGTCTTTTAGCTGCTTCATTCTATCCATTTCACAAAAAAGATAGTTCAGGAGCTTACTCTTAAAAAAACTGTTACAAATTTCTGAAGATATTGGCAAAAATATTCATATCACATCTCTTCAAACATCATCAAATATTTTCAAATCTTCTCATCAATTTTGACAGACAAACATTGACAAAAACCATACCAAGACCTGCATACTTGGCTTTGCTCTTTCTTTCTACTAGGTGAAGTTGTCCTTGCCCACGGTCTGTTCTGGAAGCTTCTTGGTGTCACATCTATCCCTCTTAAAATCTCTTGGAACGAAAGGATATCCCAAAGTCATAGATCAGAAATGTCAAAATCAAATGAAATCAAAAGCACCAAGCAAACAAAATATTTTATTTTACACACTTCTTTGCCCCATCAACCTTCGGTGATAAGCCCACATCTCTTACCAGTGATGTGAGGTTGGGAAAGGAAAGAAGTGCCCTTACTCGCCTATATCTTGCCTTTGGTGACAAACCCATGCTTCTTACTAGTGGCGTGAGATAGGGTGTGGGGGGTCCAGTCACACAAACTAACAAATCTTGGTATGCTAAAAACACAAGTCAAATTATGTTAAGAGAAAGCAAATATCCAAACATCCAAATTCCAAAGAGATCAAATCCTCAAAACCATATTTTGTCAACCAGGTTGCCATTTATGAATCTAAGTCTAGATAAACTGAAAAGTAAGTGGCCTTCTAAGCTTGGTAGTAGTTCTGAGTAGGGTGGGTGTGTAGGTCTAAATTTGGTTCTTGTTCTTGGTTTTTCTGTCTCTCATCATTCCATTCAATCAAACTCATACAACTTGTGCCCTTCCTAATTCTTGGTGTTGAGCCCTCGCGTCTTACTAGTTGTGTGGATTTGGGATTGGGGCAAGTTCATCTCTTTATCACTATGCATTCATCACATTTTTCCAATATAAGAAGGAATTACAAACATTTCCCAAAGAGTTCAAAATTTCAGTACTACCATATGTTAGTATCATCTCATATCAGCACTGCAAAAACATATAGAGTAAAACATTCTATTTACTATCATTTGTTGTCCATTGCATACATTCTGGAAACATGAAAAGAAAATATTCTAAAAACATCTAAAAACACATTTAGAAAATGAGTCACAAAATTCAAGATACCAAGAGTCTAGATCCAAAGATATATATATATATATATATATATATATACAAATCAGGTTTCGTATACAATGCCATCATGCATTAGGCATGGTCAAAATGCTCAATGAGCCCGAAAAGTACAAAAATACTCATATAAACAACCTAACAAAGGTCACTACAAAAAGAGCCAAGTGGCCTCTCAATCCCTATGGGATCCCTCAGAAGGCACACGATCACGTCTAGGACTCTGGCTACGCCGGCGCTCTGAGTGCACTAAGGGCTCGCGATCCCGAACAGTAGTTGTAGTCTCACTATGAGAGTGGCTCCTCCTCATCAGGTGCTCTACAGCCCTATACCCGGCTACCTCGGCATGGAGGGAAGTCACCATCTTGGCCATGTGCCAGACAGGGGAAAAAACATCGGTATGCCTACCGGCTACTGAAGGCTCCCCTGCATCCATGGATAGCTCAGCATGAGTCTTCTCCATGGGGAGCAACAGGGTGTCAGTACATACCCAGTGAATCAAGTCTCACCACTCATCAGTAGTCTCTACAAACAAAGGAGAAAACAAATTAGAAAATAATCAAAAGGTGAAACCAAGGATGAACAAAAAGAGAGGTAGCAACTAAGGCAATTCTAGCTAAAATAAATATCAAAAGAAGAGTGACAACTCACTCAGATCTCCGGGCCTCCAAGAAGGATCTCTAGGATCTGCGCCTACCACAGATGTTGTCGCTGACTGGTGTCCCCCTCCTACATCTGGGGCAACATGGCATCCTACCACGGACTCATCCTCTCCACCTAGGTCCTGAGAAAGTAACTCCTCTGAGACTAGAGTCACCCTCTCCACACTCTGCTCTACCCTCTCAGCCTGTAGGATCTCCTGAGTGTCATGCCACTCGGGATCGCTATCCTCTTCCCCACCTGACTCACTGATCTCCATGTCCTCGGTCTCCTCCTCCATCTCTCCCCCTGTGAACTCCTCAGACTCAGAGTCTATATCAATGGGATCATCACTGCTATGGGCAGGACTGGCGGCAATCTGAAGTAAAGGTGCCTGAGGAGCACCGGCTCTCTCTCGAGTACGTACCACCCTCCTGGCTGCAATAGGGATGCCAAGAGTAACAACAGTCCAACCCCGGCCTCTAGGACCTCCCCTAGCCTCCTGAACTGATCTGAACACTGGCACCACTGGGGGAAGCATGTCAATATAAGCAAGGCCGAACTGTTGAGGCACTCGATCGAAGGGGTGTGTCTCTACCTTCCCCATCCTGTCCACAAGCTACCCTGTAGTAGAGCAGGAAATCAAAGTAAAGGTCTCCTCACCCCACAACCCTGCCATGGCCTGATAAGGTGTGGCCTCCATATCCTCAGTAGTCAAGGAAGCAACTAGCTGGTGGGGTGCTCTAAGCACCATCATCTCTGTCCATCTAGCTACCCTCACGGCCCCGGGATCCTCCACCTCTACGCCTCTCCCATAAGGGATAATGCGCTCATAGACCCATCTCATAACTAAGGTCGGATGGCTCAGCAACTGTCCCTGTAATCGAACCACCCTGTATAAGTCATGATAGGTGGTCCCAAGTATATCAGCTCCCCAGGCATAAATTCGACCATGTGCCTCAATCTGTGTAATGATGGGGGCCTAGCAGTAGAGCAAAGTATCCCCTCCCTTGTCCCCGATCAATCTCAAAGCAAGGATGCCCATAATGGCCTGACGGATCAGAGGGATGGGCAAGCCAGGAATAGAATGGACCTTCACCCCCTTCTTCGAACTAGTGGAGACAACTGCATCTCCCATATAGGTGGCCCACTGAGTCACCTGAGCTCTAGATACTGCTGTATCAAATGAAAGTATCCTCCCAATAATTGGGACTCCCAAAATGTGGTAGACATCCTCTAGGGTGATAGTCCACTCACCCCTAACACCTGGAAATCGGAAGGTGTTCCGATCTACATCCCAGTAAGAAAATAAGTCACATAGTATGTGACTGGCAGGTGCAACGTGGGGGACCCGTGCAATCCTCAATATACCTACCCTCTGGAGAGTATCCTGCTCAGCCTGAGAGAGTGCATCTAACACTGCTGGAAGCCAATCACACTCCCTCTCTCAGCTCCATCTAATGTACTCTTCCTTCTTCTGCAAAACACCCAAAAACACGTAAAAAGAAGCAAGTTAGTGCCAAGATTGCATTGGAAAAATCATTAAAGCAAGTAGGAATACTAGAAATGCAAAAATAAACTCAAAATAGTGTTGTTTTAACACTCTGTAGAGGACCGCTGCCCTGAGCAGGGTGGCGGTTCCGTAACCGCCACCTTAAAAGGTGGCGGTCCTGTAACCACCACCCTGCTCAGGGCGGCGGTCCTATCCCGTGACTACAAACGGGTCGCATGCCCTAAAAATGCTTTAAAATGCAAAAATTGACCATTTTAGCTAAAATGAAAGCCTACCCATTAGGCGTCCCCCCTAAGAGACACATTTAAAACTGACATTTCTAAAAATAACCCCCCCACAACAAAGATTTCATCATTTTAACATTTTGGGTGCAAAAATGTTAAATCAAGAAGAACTAACCTGAGATCTCGTGGGTCGAGGTTCTGCTCGCGGAGGCATGATCGCTATCTCGATACGAACGTTTCGACTATACTCTCGTTGAAAACCGTCACCATGGGTCCCAGAGCTCAAAAACTATCAAATCGACACACTTAAATGAATAGGAAAATAAGCCCGTTTTATATATATCTAGTGTTTTGACTCATTTTGGATGCCCCTTTCGCAGGTTTAGAGCACCGACGGAGGTAAGTTCTCATCCCCACGCAAATGGTAAGTCCTCATTTCATACTAATTTAGTATTTATTTTTTGATTTATTTTATCTATCTGCACTTGAGTCCTCTTTCCATTTTGTAGGTAGCGGGAACTCGGATGGCGACATTTTGACACATGGGCGTGTCAGGTATAATTTCTAGCTTCCCATTTTGGGACCGCCATACTCGGACCCACCGTTTTATGCCTCTTCATGGTTAAAACACTTCTCCGAGGGGGAAATATGTACGTACCCAAAATTGTAGGGTACTGTACCACCGGAACGATGTTACACATGCCCCAATGATGATACAGGTCACCTCGCAAGGTGTTCAGAATCCAGGAAAGCTCACCAAGTGTATGTTAGCATCCCAAGCATCTTGTTTAAGCTTTGTGTACTTCGCTTTATCCTCTACCTTTCTTTTTCTAAGCTTTTTGACCTTCAGTGACGAAACCGCCACCCTGTCAGGGCGGCTGTCTCATGACCGCCACCTAGGGGTGGTGGTCCTTAACCACCGCCCTTTCAGGGTAGCGGTCCTTCACACATTTTCTAGCATGTTCTTTTGATCACGACTTGCGTAATTTTTCAACATTTACCAGCTTTTCTCAACCGCCTTAGCTTGTATTAATGTTTTATGTTCCCTGGAATAGTGTTTCTTCATTGTTTAATGGTAAAAGAGTTCTAATAGGAATCACCTTTGGGTGAATGTGAAATCTATAAATAGCCAGCTTGTTTTCAAGCAAATGGCCCCTCAACTTCTCATTTCCATTGTTTAGTCTTTCAATTTCTTGCTTAGAACTCATTTTGTTTTCATGTTTGCATCCATGCTAGTTTTTCCTTTGCTATTAGAAGCCATTTGATCTTCTTGCTCCAGTCTTGGTTCATTGTTGTTCATACAAATTAGTTTAGAACAAAGTAGTGTCAGTTGTAGATTGAATTCATTAGAGTTGCAGGTTGTGTTCTTCACAGAAGGTAGATTCTAGAATCTCTCGGTACACTTGTGTTGTATTCCCACAATAAATCCCGCTAGGAATTGCATACGCCAAGCTCTGTCACTTGCGTTATCCCTCTCCTACTCGCATTATATTCGGTCTATATCCAAAGCTGCCATTGTTCAAAATACCTTTTTCTATTGATGCTAGCATATACACACTCTTCTGGATTCACGTGAACATGAAGGAACGAGGAGATCATTCTGAGGGGACAAAATCATACACTACTGGATTCGCCACTATTCTGTAAATTCCAGGTTTTATCTGTCAAAGTTCTAGTTAAAACATATCAAATAGAGTAGTGAAATATTTCATTTCAGTTAAATTTCATTTTCGATATTGCCAGGGAAGCTGTGGGGATTGATAGTTTCTCAGAAACTATGATTCATTCCTCACTTCTGAGGTAGGATCAAGAATCTTTCAATTAAGTTAATCAGCTATCTAGTTATTTAGGATAAACTCACAACTGCACAGGCAAGTAGCTACACCGGGCTACCTTGCTTGTTTTAATTTTGTTATTAGATTAGTTGTTCTTTCAATTCTATTAAAAATTCTATCAAAAATACAAAAAAATAGAGGAATATATATATGTTGTAGATATATCTTGCATAATTAGTTTATTTTGTTTCAATTAAGCTTATATTGATCTTGTATGACAATCACGGGACCTAGGGAGCCCAGGGAATACGTTTTTGAGCCAATCGTGCCTCAACCAAATCTTGTTGTAGCATTAACTGACATAGACCAAAATCTCAAAATTTAGGTCTTTTCGAACAACAACAGACCTACAAGAAATCAACACACAGCTAAGAGGATTAAACATAGAAGACGAAAAAGCACACATGTTCTGGTCAAATCAATCAAACTATAGACTACCTTGATAGATATCCGTAGGATTGTAGATGGACTTGAAAGAGAGAAAACATTTGGTTGTGATCCACTAGTCCCACAGCTAGATGCATGAGACCTCCTCATTGATATAGACACTAGCTTACGTATCTAAGTTGCTAGAACACCTGTTAGGTACTCCAAGAAAATCATGCAACTTCTAGTTCTAAACGTAGAGGCTGAAAAGGCATACGATTACTGGATACTCAGAATTAGGGGTTGACTCTTCATATGACCATAGGAGGTCCACAGCAACCACAAACTTACGGTTGTGATCCACAGGTCCCACAACCCAACAGGCCTACAAATCAATCAAATATTGACACCAGCTTGTGAACACTGGTGTTTAGGTCCTCTCCACTTCCACCAGACATCATCACACAACTATCATTATTAAACGTAGCAGCTAATCAAGCTAAAGATTTCTGGACTAGACCAGAGAATCGTCCATAAAACACCAAAAGATCCACTACACATTTAGCCATTCCATTTTCATGACCTTGTCGGGAGATATATACGAAGCACCCATAGGTCATCTTCCACGTATCCCACAACCCATAGATCGGATCATGGCAGAGCTCGATATTGATTGGAGCCTTCGAGCAAGCTATCCTCGCCAAACGATCTATCACACTGATTCAGGTTAGGAGGGCCTTCTTTGCCTTAGATTTGCAGATCCCATTATTGCATGTTGAAGACATAAGATTACCTAACTAGTTTATCTGCACCCCATGTGTATTCCATCCCCACCGGCTGTCTCAGCACGACCTCGAGAGGTCAGGTGCGAGGAAGAGTTACTTGTAGATTCCCATGCTCGCATGTCACTTTTCCATCGTATAGTACCCAAGATTGGGCCATGACATCACCCAGGGTAACTGAGTAGGTCTAGGGGCATAAGCAGACTAATTATTTGATCTTTGAACAAATTTTACCTCTACATTTTCTTGAGTCATGGCATTTAATATTTCTTTCAACTAAGGTAGGAGAGTGCAATGGTTGGTATCATGGTCATGGACATCACAAATTAGGCACATTCATGTGATATTTAAAGGGTGTTTTTTCCAAGGATGTCTTTTCTTACATATGGGGCAGTATATGTCTAAAAGTTCTTTTGCAGCATTGTTTTTAGCTTTCATCCCATCTATGGTTGAAGTTAGTTGTGACAAAATGTATGTTTTCATATTGTCCATTTCCTCTAGAAGTTTTGAGGTACCAAAGGCATTTTTTTATGTTTTCCTTCGTCTAAGGATCCCCCCTGTTCTAGAGTAGATCCTACATAAGTCAGTAATCTGTTCCATAGACATTTTGTGTACATCACCTCCTCCCATGAGATGGAGGGATTATTGGTTTCATCATCAAGTCCTTTAAGGAAAATTGTCTTAGTTATTTAGGAATTCAACTCATAACCACTTCTCCTATGAACAAAAAGAAATTTGTCCAAATAATCCTCCAGTTTTTCATTTTTTTTTGCTTCATCTGAAAGAACTCTTCCCTCCTATCTCTTCCCCTGCAGTAGTCTTGGTATTTTTCCAAAAAGGAAATATCCATTTGTTCCCATGAATGAATGGAGTTAGAGGGAAACCCCATAAACCACCTCATGGTAGAGTCTTTGAGGGTGGAAGGAAAAAGTTTGAGTTTCTGGTTTTTTTTGTAGTCATATGTTTGGCAGAGGACTTTGAATTCAAACAAGAATTGGTTTAGATATTCTTTGGAAATTCCTCGAAAGATAGGGAGAATGGGTGGGGAAAATTTTTTCATATATTCTTCCTCATCCTCATTTAAGATGATGGGGTAAGGAAAGGTTCTACCCAAGGTTCTATCATCATCATTTCCATTGTCTCCCATTTCTAAAATTTTCTCAAGTTCTAAATAAGATGATGCAGACTATTCAGTATCACTCATGGGTGTTGTATTAGATTCAGTGTCACTCTCAATGTTTACTACACGTGTTCTAGTTGGAGATATTCTTTGAATATTGTGAGGTATAAATCTCCCTTGAGCGTCTCGTGTCCTATGCATAAATATTTATTGTATAAGAAAGGATTAGGACTCTTACTGGTTGCATAGCTCAACTTCACTAACACCCATATCATGTAATGTGAATATAATGATTTTTTTGCTTATGGTGTCCCTTAAAAATGGCACCAAAAATGATGGGTCGTTATAACATCCAATCATTTAATCAACTTGTTCAAACGTTGATGTCATTATGAACCATGGTTGTGTTCAAGGCTATATGCAGAGAAGGGGTATGCAACTCGGTTATATGGTGGTTCTCTCTTTTTGGGGGGTTTAGTTTAGTTTCATTTCTATTCTACACTACTTATCTACAGAAAGAAAATATAGTTATAAGCTATTGAAATGAAAAACAAAATATAGAAAGTGTGTTGAATCTACTGAAACAACATTGCTGGAATGAAATACTTTTAAAAGGAAATGCTCAATCAATTTAAATACTTGCTTATAGGAAATAACAGTAAGGAAATCTATTGAAACAAGGAAACACACAGTTGCATTCAAATAACCATTCAAACTAAGATACTTAAACTTAAACTCAACAAATATAAAAATCATGCAAAAAATACCAATCCTCTAATCTCCTCATTCAAGTGGGCCCTTGCTCTCCTTCGATATTGAGGTTCTTAACACGAATGGATACTCAAAATAGCATAGATTATATTACTCCAAAAAAATTCATCACATACTTCTGGAAACTGAAAATAACTATCAATTGATATATTACTGTATCAAAAATCTCTAACTATCTAGTAACAGTTTCTGGAGGTGTCTTATAGACACGACTGAGTACAACAAGTTCCATGAATGTAGGCAACAAACTAACTAATAACAACCTCATAAATATTCCATGACACCCTATAGTTCTTCTAAAACATGGGTCATTGTTTGTAGGTTGTTATGATTGAATCTTCCAAAATTTCGTAGTGGCAAAGGACTCGGTCTCCATATCTGCAATGATCAAAAGTGGTAGAAAATGTGACTTAGCAACTTGCACATTTCATAAAATCACTAAACAAGGCAGTTAGTGGGAGTTCCATTGATCATTAGTTTACATGAGACAAAATAAGTATAAATGCATCACTTGTACTTTGGATACAACTATTTAGAACATTCTCATGCATTGATTAACATATTTAGGAGCAAGTCTATAGTTATATGGATGTTATGATAAGTCAATTCATGGACTCATCAATACATATGAAACCAAACAATGTTGGTCGCATTTTAACAAGGGCGACTACAAGCAGAAGGTTGCATGGTCTGTGTGAAGGTGAAGAAGACCATAGGTCGTAACAATAGAGGGTGTGGGGTTGTGCATGCCACAGCCCTTTTATTTTGTTTAAAAGGAGTGTCGTGGATGGGTGGGACAGCTGTCCCACCGCACCCCCAAAATATATTTTTTTGTTTATATAAAACAAAACCCCCCCTGAAAAGTTACGGCTTAACCAAATTTTAAACTTTAAAAAAATTAATCTCATTCATTTTATATATATATAAGATAGACAATCTGGTGAAACCCATATTTAAAATAAAATCTCTAACTTATTTATTATAAAGCTTTTCTTTTTTTCATTCATTCTTGTAATACCCAGATTCAACATAAGTTTTTTTTGCTTATTTAGTATAAGGGAATTTTATAAATCTGGTGTGTGTGTGTGTGTGTGTGTATGTGCGCGCGTGCGCAAGTTTATTACACTCTTTATGATCAAAATATACAGGTAGTAAGTAGATAGAAATGATATAAATTTGTATTTTTTATAGAGAAAGTTTTAATCACAACTATGCTAATATGAAATTTGTGTGATATTTTACTAAATGTAAAAATTATATAAACCCAGCCAAATTTCAGTTACTAAGATGAGAATAACCAGAAAATTTGAATTTGTATATAGTGCCACATCCTCATGATTCTACCATTCAGAACAACAAGATGAATTTGAAATGCAATAATTTCAATTTATAATCTTTCTTCAAATACAACAACTATATGATATTTTTACCAAAAACACAACCATTTCATGATTTATTGAAGGAAAATTTAAACCCAATATCATATTTCTTTCACTTTTCCATTAGGTATTTCAGGAGGAAGAATAAGGACTTTATACAATAAATTAACCTTTAAAATCAGATGAAAATTTCCATTTAAAAAATGTAATTAGTTGCAACATTTGAACAACAACTAATACATCTTAAGTAAGAATTTCAACAGCAATAGATTTAGAGTAATAGTCCATTCCATGAGAGTAATTCCTTTTTTTTTACATAGATTAATAAGGAAAAACTATCTTAAAATGCAAGTACAAAAGCCCTCCACTTAATGTGGAGACAACAAGTCAAAATTGTCCCAAAAATTACAACTCCTTTAAAGGTAGATTTTGCAACCTATAACTCCAAATGCACAAAACAGAAATCTGTAACTTGTACAATTTTAAAGACCCTTATTCAAGCTCCATGTCATCCAAAAGCAGCTCCAAAACCCATGAGAAACCATCTTGTTTACCTCCCATCCTATAGGCATCATTACATGCCTTAAGGTGGACCAAAAGGACATGTTATCCTCCCTCCAACCCCATGGGAAAGAGGGAGGGGCATGCCTCAAACCAGTAGTAGAAAAAGGTCACCAAAACACAATCAAGGACACAATACTTAAGAGTAACACCCCAAACACAATGCAACATAACCAATCAAATAATTGAGAAGCACCAAACTTCTCAACGAGGGAAGAGAGGATAAGATATCCCATAACTTGCCAAATTTAGAACCAAAATAAAACATAGTAAGCCACCATCTCCTTATCTCTCCATGAGATATCATAATACTCTCCTTATCTCTCCATAAATTCTCCCCTTATCCCTCCATGCCCTTCAAACCAAATGAAGGGGTAAACCATAGCTCCCTCAAACTTGTCGATCAAGCATGAGGGTGAGTAAAAGGGGATTCTTCCCCCTTCCCACACATGGCCAAAATCCAATCCATTCAAGATTGGATGGGAAAACAAAAGACAAGCAAATGGAACAACCATTTCCAATCCACACAAATCAATTTTAACCATTTCTAATAAGAACAAATTTGAGGTAAGATCTTACCTCAATATTAAGCAAGTGTTCTGATCCAAGCTTCCAAATCCACTTCCTTTTCCTTGCAAGTTCCCAAAAGCAAACCCAAATAAAAATAAAATGAAGCAAGTATCCCCCAATCCCTTCCACAAAAGGGGATGATATAGAAAAATAACAACCCCAAAGGACCAAATGGAAGGGTGACAAGTGTCACCCTCCACCTATGCTTCAACCAATCCAAAAAACTCCAAAATTTGTACCCCAAAACCCCAAATTAAAAGATAAGAAAAGAAATATCCAAGCAATCATGGAGGATCCCCACATCCCAACACCATTCACATAATCAAGAAATTTTCATAAAATATGAGGGAGAAAAATGGGGAAAATGGCCAAATGGACTCAATTTTCCTTGGAAGGATCCCACCCACCCCTAGGTATAGGGCCTAGGGGATCTTTCCAAGGAAATTTAGTCCATAACTTTCCTTATACACCTCCTAAATGTCACCTTTTTCCCAAATCCGAGTTTGGGAAAAGATGGCATTTAGGAGAGGTAGTTGGGCTTATCTAATCCATGATTAGGTGTCTCAATTCCTCCATTAGGAGGAATAAAGCAAGACATAACAAAATTTGCATAATCCAAGGGGTTAGAATTAAACTCAAGGTCAAAGCTAATAGAAAAGAGGATTAGAATTATTAATAGCAATGTCATAGTACGAGTGGTTAGCAAAACTATTAAGATAAGAAGGTAATAATAATACAACATCACGAGGGGGTTTAAATAATCCACAACAAGACCAAGGTCAAGAAAGGTGAGCCATAGTAAAATAAACTAGGAAGGAACTTTGGCCTTTTCGGGCCCGTTTTGCTGTTTCGAGACATCCCCTACCTGAGTCCCACATTTATCACATGATGAAACCTATCATTTGCACACTCAAGTTAAACATTATACCTACTCAATAATAGCTAATAAATATGACAATAGTGTAAGCACTATCACAATGATAATCCACATATGATCAACATATAGTGAATAATCAAACTATGATCCATAAACAGTGTAACAAGAGGGGAACACGATAATGCATTTATGACAAATATATACCATATTGTGAGATATCATAATCTATTCATAATCATCACATCGATATCCTAATAAAATCAAGCATATTGGCATCATATGCCATATACATCCCTATCATAAAATGAGTTAGCATCCAAAATCAACATATAATTATCCATGTAATGTAAAGAACATCATCATCAAAATGAAAGATATCTGATAGTCAATGCCTCAATCAAAATAATGTGATGGTACAATGAGTCAACATGGTCCAAAATTGGAATCAAAATAGGTGGACACTATAAAAGCTTGGATACTACACAAATAAGCTAAGGGTTGTGGATGATTTAGACCACCACCATTCATTATTGGGGGGACCAAAAGTACATCAGGAGGGAAAATCAACCTTGGAGGAAGCATCACGCAAGATTCACAAACCATAACACCATAAGAACATGTATTTTATGAGATTTTAATAAAGCTACCGAAGTACACGGGGATAGAAAATGTTACAGAACATGTTGATGAATGGTAGATTATTTGGAAAACAAAAGGTGTAAATAGAATAGAGCGTAAGGAAAGCTAGTTTTCCACCACCTTAATATGACCCACACAAAGCAGTAGTCAAATATGATCAATTAAGGTGTGCATTTCTCAAGAAATGTAATATATTGAAAATTGAAAAATAATTACTAAAGGAGATTAAACTGGATGATAAAGCATCCACACATATGAATCAAGGTTCAAAACCTTGATATGCAAACTTTCCTATGAAATACATCCTTTTCAACAAATTCAATGGTTCATGGGTGGATTATTAGTTCTGTTTGGTATGCATTTCCCATTAAAAGCTTCACAGTGTCTCAAAAATCTTTAGACGTTATGTCAAGGGTTTAAGACAACTTTAGAAGTGTGAACACTAGAATAAGTCCATTTGTGGAAGCCACAAATTAAAATCATCTCCAATCAAATTCAAAAGTTGATTGTGAATAGCATACATGATAGGAAGAGAGGGTTGTGGTGTAAAAACTATGAATTTGAATGCCATAACAAAAAAAAAGTTTCCCTCGAAACAACATAAGAGAACTCTTTAGATCATGTGAAGTTTTCCATGACGGCATGATGTAAGAATTTTTCCTCTTTTTCAAAGGGATTAAAAAAATTTGTCTCCTTGTATTTCAAAATATGTGAGACAACAGAGCATGATATAATTAAGTTAGATTTATAGATGAAATGCACTAAGCACATAAAATTGGACATGCCCCAGCCATGTTTGAGCCTTTATAGCAGTTGAGTGATATGGGGAAATTGCCCTTATAAAATCCAAGAGGTGGATGAGATGGAGGTAAGTTTCCTATAAGAAACATGTGTAAGTGTGGTTATGTAGATTGCTACCAAATGGATTTCCCAAATTTCCCAACGTGTGAATACTATAGGGAATGTCAAAAATTCATAGGAAGACTAGAACTATACTAAAATACCATTCAAAAGGAAAAGTTGACAAATGGCACATGGATGATTCAATTTGGCTTAGCAATAATTAAAAAACGAGTTCCAAAGAAAGTCTACTCCGCAGATATTTAGTGATACCCTAGTTAATATCTGATAACACAACAACTTTGTAAACTTGTTAACTTGTTAACTTGGAGAGATTTTTAGATCCACTTAGTCAAATAATTTTGTGATGATGTAAGAAGATAAATTGTGACACTTTGAATATAGTTTCTACATTAAAAAAAATTTACAATACCCGAATTAAGATAAGTATGTGAAATTCACTCATTTCTAATAGTGTCATAATAAGTTTTTTGTTGAAAACATAAGAAAAGTGCATGTGTACTGACAGTTTTTTTTTTTGGAGAAAAGAAATGAATTTTTTAATGAAATTTCAAGCCAAGCATTCAGAAGATGTTGACTATTTGTGAGAATGTTTTTTCATACTTTAAAATTAATATTATAATTTTAAATAGTTTTACAAGTCACGAAAGTAGGAAAAATGAAAACGCAAGTGTACGAACACAATTTTTTGAGCTTGACTTCATATAATTTTAATATTTCATTTTCTAAACAATATATAAGAATGAGAATATTATTGCAGATATAAGTTTTGTAATTTTGATTAATCATCAATTGTTATCAAACTATTGGTAACATTAATGATCAATCATAATTAGCTATGATAGGTAGAAACTTAAGTAATAAATACTAATTAATTTAATAATCTAAAAGTTAGATTCTCCCCCTCTACAAACCCATATAATTTTTTTTTTAAAATACATAAAGTTGCCGAGAATTTTGTACCTACAAAGGTGATAATAAATGTTCAAAATTCTCCAAAAGCCTTCTTGGGTGTTTAATGCATGTCCAAAGTTGAGGTTCGGATCCCTTAGCCAAAATCTAATGTGTTTAGGAGGGAAGAACAATAAAAATAAAGAAAATAAAACAAAGGGAGTACCACCCTTTTTAAAAGGGTGCACATCCTTTGAAAAGGGTGTATGGCCTTTGAAAAGGGCGTACACCCCTTTGAACCCTATTCTTTAATTAATTTTTTAGCACTACAAAAGGTGTACACCTTTTTGTAACGTAAAGGACATAAACCCTGCAGTTGTAAAAAGTGTATGCCCTTTGCATTACACATTTCTCTCAACCTCAATAATATGTGTTGCGAGACCTTTTTTGCATTCTTTTGGATCGTACTCTGCACAGAGGGTATTTCATTTGCTTTGGAAAGACGTTACGGTCGGTTGGGTGTGAATCGTGATTACCCATGGCAACGACATAATGGTTGTAGTCAGTTCGAGAAGATAACCTATGCTCTAGTCCTATGTGTTTTAGAGGGGAAGTTCCCTCGTATGATGAGGTTCTTTGTATATAATTTCTTAACCTTTAAAGCAGCAAACACAGGCGACAAAAAATGGTTCAACCGAACCGATACAGGGCGCGGATGGAGACGACCGTGCGAACATAAACCCGAGATGGACGCCGACATCTCAACAAACCTACCCAAGAGGACTGTTTAGATCACTCGGGATCTAAACACACAGGAGTGAACCCTCTTTCTCCCATGAGCCAGAGCATATCCGTGCAGTTGCGCGAGAAAAAAACACCAGCAGCACAAAGTCTTCACTGTTTCTAGTTCTTTGCGTTATGACACAACTTCCCCCTACACAAATATATGCATACAAATCCTCCAAAAAATCATATATGATCACCTATGACATAGAGAGATGGATAATAAATGACATCATTCAACCATAAACAAAAAGCATGATTCATGATGGAGAGCACCAACGCCACCAAGAGGATTCATATTCCACTACTTACATCTTTATTCGTGAATATTGAAAATAGTATGTGCACACAAAGCTACAATACAAATCTCTTCAAAGTTGAGAGAGGAGAGAGATGAGAGAGAGAGACCTTTCAATGAATTACATACTTATATAGCCCTTTATCTATAAAGAAGTGCATAACTAATTTATGAATGATCTTAACTTGAGTTGACATAACTAGAATTTACATTTACTTTTTGCAAGATCAATCAATTCAAAAAATGATTAATTAAGTTTTACATTCCATGACTGTCCTTATGACACCCAAAAAATATGTATAACTCTTTCATGATTTCAACCATTAAAGATGGAGAATCGAGATTCAAAGATTCCATTTGGATTGGATGAAGCAGTCATTGTCCTATATGAAATCAAATCTTCCTTCGTGAAGCATGATAAATCCAGGTTATTACAACTGAGTATTTTGGGTAATATGACAATTTTGATTGGAATTAGACCATGTATTTTCTGGATATCCATACGGTGAACCGACTCATTAGCAGCATGTCCTGCTTAATCGAAACATAACTTGAAACTCACTTAATCTTCAACATCCACAAACATCAAGGGGAATGACAGCATTACAAGATCATAAACATGATATGCATACATGTGATCAAACACTTCACGAGTACATAAACGCTTATTTTCTTATTATATGTTCTCATTATTCCGACTTTCATGGATTCTGAGGAATGGAGAACAAGCAATATGAAGTATGTGAAGTGTTATGGAGAAATGGGTGTCACAAAAAGTAATTTTAGGTAGTTTATAAATGTAAATCCACAGGGAGACAAACAACTAACTAGGGTCATATGACAAGGCAAGAAAATAGTAAACCTAGGTGTGCTGGAGAGGAACAACTGGTCTAAATGTGAATCTTTGGTACGAATGAAACAAAATATAGGAGCAGTTCTTATCCATTTAGGGTGTGGGAAAGGTTGGAGCAAGCAACGTGGTTACGTGAGAGGAGGAAAAGGAAAAATACATAATTTTGTTTGAAATGATTTTAAAAATAACCATACAAATATCCTTTGTGCATATTTTACGGTTTTTGAATAGCAAATAGGATTGGGGCACATTTTTAACAGTCAACGAATGCAATAAAATGCTTGGGTGCACTTTCCCCTCTTGGGGAGCCTCACAAAATAGGTGCCTTTTTGGGTGTTCCAAAAACCACCCAAAGTTCCTAAGTGCATTTTCATGTGCATGTGGAGCCATTCTGCCCCATGTACATTTCCCAATTTCATTTGGAACTTTCGAAGTGCCAAACACACTTAATAAATTCAAAAGAGCTTGGGGCACCTTTTGGTGTGAAGGAAACTAATAAAAAGTGCCTGCACACTCTTATCTATTTATAACACACAATACTTGGCACATCCACAAATTAGCTTTTGGAAGTAAACTTAAGTGTTAAAACTCCCACCAAGTGCCTTTAGCTACCAGTTTTAAGTTCCCATCACACCAATAATGTGCTATGGAACAATTATAAGTGCCCAAAACACATAGTCAAAGAGATTTTAGAGCCATTAAAGTTCCAAGCAACCTATAATGCGCTTATCGAACAAAAAATGCCGTAGGCGTATTATAATGTCCTTTTTAAAGGAAAAGTAGAACTTGAGATGGTGCTTTGGGTGCCCTTTTTATATGAGGATGGAATTCTAAGTACCAAGGTAACTACTTTGTTGCCAATTGTTCATTTATGGGATTTAAGATAGAAAAAATTGATGCTTTATAGTTTTAATACGAGACCCATCTCCACTTTCATTGAATTGCTTGAGTAAAACATTTTCCTCCATGTCTACGAATTTTTTGCAATGTGCACCATTGGAGAAACAAGCCATGGTGCAACAAGCACTGATGCAGTATGGGAAAGGACAGACTACATGACTCGGAAATGAGGGAGATAAACTCATAGTTTTGGAGTGGCACATGTGTTGATAAGACAAAAATAAAGTAAAATTATCAGCATACCTTAATGATAATTCCCCAACTGGAAGAAACCTTCCATGTCCATTGTTTTTGCTTTTAGGGATGAAATGGGTGTTATTATAGCCGGTACGAAAGGGAACAAGGGAAAAAATTGGTTAACCAATTATTTTCAAGCAAGAAATCTCTCTCCGATTTAACCACACCCAACATTGAGTGGAGGTATTGGATATGTTTATGTGTTTTATAGGTTATGAATACATGACTCCCGACACTCTTAGTGTTCTTTACAAACCATGAGGGGCATTGAAGTGTTCCCAACAAAACAGGGGAAGCACAAACGATGAGCAGGCAAATTGTGAACCAACGGAGGAGTATTTATGCATCTAAAAAATGTTGAATTTAGGGCTTAAGAAACACCATTATTACAGGGTT
>CM034152.1:147213910-147224080 GCA_019776745.2 Taxus chinensis | reverse complement strand
ATAAAAATCTATTGTGAATCCTAGAAAAACATTTTTTTTAAAAATCATTTCATTAAATTCCAAGATAATCGTCTATGGTTTTGAAATGATCCCTGCATCTATCGCATTTTCTCTATTCCAGAGCTTGAAGAAACATTATACACTCTTTGTAAGAAGTATGATAGAAGAAACGTGGAAAAAAATGACCTTCTTATGGCATTCCCGTTAGCCATTATTGAGATAGAGGCTTGGTGGAATGACATATCTCCTGCAACGAAACTTCCCCAGGATATGATGTTATGATATAAGTTTGGAGACGTGGCAGGTTTTGCCATTAGATAATGATGGAAGTCATTGATTTCCATGTCGAATTCTTCGCCTTTCATATTCACTACCATACTCGACCCAAACAATTGTCCACTAGAAGAATGATCCATAACTGACAATCCACACTGTAGTTATATTATTGATGAAATCGATTAACAAATCGTTGATGATAAAATGGATTAACAAATCGTTGATGTACGAAAGTAAAGAGGTTAAAAATTAATGGCAGAATACTAAGTAAAAGAATACCTTAGCGCCCATGGTTTCTCAACAGAAGGATAGCCATAGTTGCATTGGGAATCTGAATATTTTTTATAATTCGTTGCATCAATTGCGGGGCCAGATTCAAAAAAAATCTGAGTTAACTCAAGAAAAAAAAGATTTACCTATAAAATTTCGTCCACAAACCACAACTTGCGCAAGCAAAGGCGACTTTGAAGAAGTTTTTGCAGAGAGAAGGCCATATCGGACTAAATCATGAATGATTTACCTTTCTAAAATGCAAGAAAATCTGCTCGAATCAGATCATGCGCGACTCGTGAAACTTTACAGATTTGATAGTGGAAGCGAATGTAAAATGCTTTGCAATTATTTTGACTGGATGGACCACGAATGAACAATGATATTCTTTACGAGAAAAATCATCTATTCTTCCGAGTTAGGGAATAATTCAGACTGATTGATCCGATTTGACTTGTAAGAAGGACATCTGCCAAGATACCATTGGAATGTCTAAAGGGAGTAGGCGTTCTCCGTTAATAACGAGTGTGTACGTTACCCATTGCATTAGTTGCCTGAATGGTATAAAATTTATAAGAATGATAATTGTTCCGGCATGATCAAAATAGATCAAATCCGTTGTAACTTGTAATAATCAGACAACCCACCTGATGTTAAAATACGTTAAGCTACCGCACCCACTAGGCCACCGCCATTGGTTTTGTGATAATTGTCAGAGAATCGACTCTGTTGAGAGTAGGCTGGGGGGCAGTGGATGGAACAACGGTTTCAATGGGTGTGGTGCAAACCGTTTCTTGATCTTTTAATTATTTATAATTAATTTATATTTATTTTAACAATGTCTGAGATTGAATATTATTTGGCAATGACAACAATTGTTAATGAATCAATAGAAAGAGCAACATAAGCTATAAATTATGAATTGAAAAAGTATCAAAAAAAAAGTTGAATGGGGAAGCATTAAAAACTGTCGAAATTTTTGTATTGAGTTAATAGAGAGGCCTAGTGGTCTAAAATCTCAAAGGGAAATAAACCCAACAATATGTTTGAAATCACCAAGAACCTACTGAACAAAAAGAATGATGATAGAATTATCAACACTCACAATTAATGTGTTGTGATCATGGCTGCCAATATTAATTTGGAACCACTTCATTTAGAATAGGTCACAGTTGACTAGATAATTGTCAAATTATGGTGCAAAAATAGAAAAATATACAAAAACATATTAGCAAATGTTGGTCCAAGGGAAAATTTTTTAGGGCGATTTTTGGAAAACCACGAAAATCGAGGATATGGAAATTCCAAATTGGGCGAATATTCTTGGTTTTGCCAAGCATCCGACTTATTCACCCCAAAATAAAAACCGACTTCCCTTATAACTATTTTTCGGCTAGATTTTACATATATAGAAGAGCTTATGAATCTAATTCACCCCACCATTTCGAATCATATCCGGGCGCATATTCCTGAAGTAAACTAGGGCTGGCCGGCGGGTGTCGCTCCCGGTCAGTTTCAAACCCATGTTGGATGGATGACTAAATCGTCGATTCATTGGTATCAGCCACCCAACCCTTAGTCACCCAACCCTTAGCCGTCGAACACTACACCGTCCAACCATTAGCTGGCCAATGCTTTGCCATCCATCCTGCAACATGCCCAACCCTTAGTCATCCAACCCCACCCCATGTAATTGCAACCCGTACAACCCTTAGCCATCCAACCCTCACCCATCCAACACATGGCCCGCCTACCCCTAGCCTCAACCCCTCAAGGCTAAACCATTCAAACCCCTCACACGATAAACCCACCCAGCTAACCCTTATTGTCAAACCCCGCCCCCCTCCAACCACCCTTTGTTCCCTCTAACCCCTCACCTGTCTAACCTTTAGTCGCCAACCCTCAACTATCTCAATACACCTTACCATCTAACCCCTCACCCATTCAACTCTCACTTATTCAAGTCCTTCCCCAAACCCTTAAGTTGTCCAACCCCTCAATCCTCCTCGCACCCACCCCAACCCTCATCCGTCCACCCTCACTCATTCAACCCCACCCCACCTAATAGTCATTCCAACCCCTCGACCCATCCAACCCACCCGCCCAACCCTCAACTACCCAATCCCCGAACAAATTTGCGAAACGAAGGAAAAAATCCTCTCTACGAAATCGCCTTTGCCACGAAACATTTTTTTAGATATTCACCAATGATTTGAAAATTTCAATTTTTTTGAGATTCACCACAATTCAAAAGTAATTTTTCGGAGGTGTCTTCTTAAAAATGAACTCTGTGTTGGTCTGACTTGCAAATATTATAAAACACTATAGAATATGTTTGCATGAATCTGAGAATATATTTCATACAAAAATATTAATGAAATAGATAGTGGACCAATCATGACATGCCACATGTTACTAAATTATGTTGGTTGAATGCAATAGAATATTTATTGTTAATTGTTAGTCATAAAGTTTGCCCATACTAGTATTAAAAGAGGATGATGAAACTGAAACACTTAGAAAATAAATAATTGATGGCTTACAAAGATAATCCACACAAAATAGAACATTTACCACTCATTGAAGATGTTGTAATGCCCACTTCTCTTCAACACTAAATGAAACGTGATCATCTTTTCTGAATTATTATAATCGGAAACCTTCCGGCTTTATTCTAATAGCACACTAATGAGGTGTGTGGGGACATCGTGACTCCTGGTGTTTGATCATTATATTTTTTAACTATATGTTGTACATGGACCTGGATGGGAATTTAAGGATAAAACAAGTAGCTAAAATATTTACATTGTCGTAATTTGGATTGTGATATAATTACTCTTCAATATTGTTTGTTGTATTGGTTTACCTTTGTGACTGGACACATAGACACTATTGTTCTTTATTACCACACATATTAATAGACAAATGACATTGACACATTGGGTTATGGGAATTAAAGGATAGACCATATTGTAACCAAACTGATTAACTTTTGATAGACATTCAGTATGGAAGAAAATGATGTGTGTTAGATATATATATTATATATATATATATATATATATATAGATATATATATATATATATATATATATATGTTGATATTTCGAATCACTTCGTATTGGTTTTTATATGATGTTCAAAGTTATTTTTTGTGATCTAATTGATATTGAAAATTGGTAAAAATTGTGAATGAGTGAAATATTGCTTTAATATGATGATCTAGTTGGTCTTTGATCTTAGTTGTAAACTGATGTATGAGTAGAATCGAAATGTTGAAATGGGAACTAATTGTTAAATTACTTGGTCTTAGCTATAGTATTTATGATTTTTGATGTTTGGAATTGATAGTTAGATGTAAGTGTTTTATTACGTCGATATCGTTAATATGGCCACTAGGCCAAGGGGTATTGTTTGTTTTGCAGGAAAGCATATCATGAAAAACTACAGGGGGGATTGGAGACCAAACACATTAGAATTCTAGGTGAATTCAACAAGGGTCACCATGACAACATGTGTTTGAATTATTGTTAGGTGGAAATTGTGACCAAGGGGTTATGTATTATCTTTATTTATTTAGTTTCCTTTATTGATGTTAGTATGTGATTGTAGTTATGTATTTCATTGTATTAATTATTTGGATTTTGGTGTATGTATTTTACCCTTTATTATTAATGGGTTGTCGTGTCTTAATTAAAGCTAAATTAATCTTGTCCTAAACTAATCATAGATGTGACCAAAGGAATTCATTTATTAGGCTAGATTTCTCTTGGATTTTGTGTTGATAGTTGAGTGCTTGGGGATCTTGAGTGTGTACACTCTACCCCTTCATGGAAATTCGAATTTTTCCTTAGAGGCCAATTTTGGAAGCTTTTTGGACAAGTCAAACTTGTCCCACACCTCTTAAACTTCTATTCCAACCCTACCTATGGGTTTGGGGGTCAAAATTAGACCCCATTAGGTGTTTTGGGAAGACAAAAAGGTAAAATGTTGAGTGTAATTTTTTCATGTAATTAATTATGTCCTTAGGAGATGTGGGCTTGGTTTTTGTTTGCAAGTAATTATATCATTTCTTCACTCACTTATTAATTGTGCTTTGGAGTTTGTAGTTTGACTTTTGAGGGGGAGTTGAGGATAAGTGATGTGGCATCCTACATGGAGCCACCTCACCCTCCTCTCTCCATTTACTATTTATTCAAGCTCTTTTGCTTGATTAGGGGTTACTTCATTCTTGTGTGCTCTTGCATTTTGGGAGTGAGAAGATTTTGGAAGTGTTTGTGGATTTTTTGGAGCTCCCTGGTGTTTTTTTGGGCTTGAAGAAGCTTTGTGTATGGTTCTTAGATCAAGCTCTACCATAGAAAGGTAGGAGCTAAACTCTTGTTAAATGTTTTCTTTTATTTTGTATGCATATGTGCTTGTTTTGAATGTTTTTGAATGCTTGGGTAGATTTTATAAGTGTGGTGTAGGAGGGGACTATTGCGAGTCTTCATGTGGGGATGCATAAGAGTTTATATTTCATGTTTTTGAGGGAGTTTGTGTTGAGTGCCGCACCTTGGACAAGAAATTTCTTGCATTTCTTATTTTAGTTATTTCATTGAGGGAGCCATAAGAGATTGTAGGGAGGCATAAGAGAAATGGGGGAGGCATAAGAGGTTCTTGAGGGAGGCATAAGAGTTTGTAGGGGTTTGAAATATTTTATTGGAGTTTTTATGGTGGGCACTCATTTCCCATTGGGAGGCATAAGTGACTTCCCCATAGGTTCTTTCTCCTTTGGCTTTTCATATTTGAAGCCTTATATATTTTGTTTGTTCTTCTTTTGATTGAAGAATTGATTTTTTTGGGTTTTGGTATGGTTGTGAAATCTTGGATTGTGATGTGGAAGCTTGTTTTGTTGCCATGAGTTGAATCCATTTTCCATTGCATTGTGTTTGGGGCTTGGGGGCCAATGAGGAGGATGGATTCTCCTCCTCATTGGAATTCTTAGTTGGGTGGAGAGTGTTGCCTCTCCCCCCTTTTTGGGGTGATCTAGTGAAGCTTGGTGGAGATCTTGTTGGTGAGATGAAAGTAGGAGATTTTTTGGTGCCTTCGGGAAATTCTTCCTTGTGATTAAGCCTCCTTATTTCTCCCACCCAAGGTGGAAGATTTGTAATAATGTATTATTATTTTAGATTACATTCTTGTATTATTTCCCACTTTAAGTGGAAGGGACTAATAATTGTTATCCAAAATTTACCCCCCAGGGTAAATTTTGATAACATGCATCAGAATATTCAAGTCCCAAGCACATTGATTGATTCAGAGCAAACATCATGTTTCTGAGGTTCCCTCAGATAATTTTCTAACTCCCCTAGCCAAAGAAGGAAGGAGCAAGCTCTGAGAAAATGTGGAAAATGGTTGCAGAAGGCAAGTAGGTTGATCCAGAAAAAATTGTGAAAATTGGCTAAGTCCTAGTCCTAGGAGCAATTGGGACATTTGGTACAAAAATGCGCGGATCGGCCGAAAAGCCTCTAGGCAGCCCAAATAGCATTTGGGACAATCGGGCCAGAAGTACGCGGCGGGCGCGAAAAGCCGATCCGGCCAAAAGAGAAAAAAAATTGGCTAACTGCTGAGAGGGTCGCCTTTGGGACATTTGGGACAAATGGACGCGAACCTGCCGGTTCGTCCGAAATCAACACAAACAGTCCAAAACAAAGTGGGACAAGCAGGACAAATGGATGTGAACCGGCCGAACCGGGCGAAATGGGAACAAACAGTCCGAAGGCAACTAGGACATTTGGGACAAATGGACGCGAACCGGCCGGTTCGCCTGAAATCAGCACAAGGAGCACTGTGCCAGCTGGGAAAAAAGTACGCGAGGGATGTGTGGGATGCAAAAGCACGAAATGGGTGAAGACAGAAGAGGAAAAGTCAACGTTTGACCTGTGAAACTTCAAACGGCCATAACTTTTGACTCCAAGCTCCGATTTTCACAAAATTGGACTTTCTGGAACGAGCACGACATTATTTTTAATGAGGGTAGATATATTTAATTAAGAGAAACATATTCGGCTCCAGTCAGTTAATGTTCATTCCCGTCAAATGACAGAAAACGCCTGCCAGACCCAAAATAGCTGCCCGCACTCAGAAGGCCATAACTTTTGCATTTCTCAACGAAATCGCACAAAATTGGTACCGTTGGAATCGTGGGTTCCGAGCCCGATGCAAAAAAAATCAAGAAATTCCAGATTTGATTAGAAATTTATTGAGATTTTTAAGGAAACGTGGCCGGGTTCAGAACAGTGTTTTATTTGGTAGCTGGGAGTGCAATTGAGAGGCATGGTCATCATTCTTTCTCTGCTGCAGCACATGGGACAGTATGGGGAGCCTTTTGCAAGTATATACAATCATTTCACTCAATTTAATGCTTCTTACAGGTGGTTGAAGGACAGATTTCGGGATTTCCATTTTCCCTTCTCTTCTCCTTCTCATTTTTTCTATAAATTGGAGTGTTGGGCTCATTGTAAAGGAGAGAGTTTTTGGGTAGCAAAGCTCTCTCAAAATTTCTTTGTGAAGCCAGTGTGTTGCAGGCCCTTATAGTGGACTCCTTGCATGGTGATCTAGACCCTTATCTTGTAATAGACTGAACTGTGCATACCAGGAAGCAATAAAATACAAATTTTGTGGATGTATCTTCCCCTGCTGTGTTTTTTTGCATTCTTCTTGCCCCTTTTATATCTCTCTACAAGAATATTGTGTCTATTATTATGTTCTTGCAGGAATTCACTAACATTGTGTATGCTTGGAATATTGTTGTGAATGCATTTTGCTAGATTATGGTGAACTGTCATCACCTCTTCTAGTGTGCACTTTCCCTTTGTATTTCACACATTTGGAGATTACTCTCACACCCTCCTTTTCTGGTGTATCACCGATTTAGTGTAGGCTTTCATTTTATGTGTTTCTCTCTCCTTTGTCCCTTGGAAGTTTAGATTAGAACAGTTAGCTTATCCTGCATTAGAGTAGATTGTGGCAGGTAGTTTAGGAGCAAGAACTAGCTTTCTCTGGAGGTCTGTCTCAAGTAGCAAGTCCCACAACTTGGAGATAGTACCCATGTTATCCAATCACACTGTGAGTTCAAATACATGCACAGGGGTGCTGTGATTCAGGGATAACAATAATCTTGTGAAGAAAAGCTGCATTTAAATATTGGTGATGAAAGTTGTATTATGGGAAGAGGAAGTTTACTTTCATTGTTATAGTTGTATGTTGAAAGGATAAAGAAAGATTTTGTGAAAAAAAACTAGTCTTGGGAAATAGAAAAGAAAAGTTATGATCTTTATTTGAAGTATTAGCTTCTATTGTGTGAAAAAAAGTTCTTTATTTTAAAAATAAATGAGGACATGCTCAATAGGAAAAGGAAAATTTACTTGTATTGATAATTTCTATCATTTTAAATAAGAAAGAATAAATATAGAAGTTGTAGGTGATAATGGAAGAGACAACAAATTTCAAATATATTATTATGTAAGGAAAATAACAATACTAAAGAAGATTTAGATTTTTTTTAACTCTAGGAATTGAAAGAAAAGTAGTTAAACAAAATGATTCATTGTTGTTTCTTCTATTAAACAAGAAATGCTTTCTAAATAAGTAATCTTAACTAAAAATGAATAACTAAGGTTAAATATTACAACTGGAAAATCTAGGCATAAAAAATCAAATCCAAAATGTATTTTTAAAATATTTTTGTAAATTTTATTTTCAGAAAATTCTCCGATGTTAAGGTTCTGTTCCTAAGGAACATGACCTCACCCCTATGAAGAGCGGTTGTCTCGTAACCACCGCTCAAGCAAGGTGGTGGTCTCAGAACTGCCACTCTGTAACGTGGCGGTTCATGGTTTGTCACCCAAGTGGGGTGGCAGTCCCAATCCCGCCTACCTACTCTGGGTGACGGTCCTATCACTTACAGTGGAAATCCCCAGTTCCATGTCTATGTAATTTCTAACTTGTAATAACTAGAATTTTAAGCATGTAAATTTACTAAGGACTTCCCCAACAAGAAAACAATAAAAGATCCTCCATAGTTCATCCTCTCTTGCTCCCATGGATTCCTTCTCTCCAACCTGCATTTTTTAAGAAAATAAAATAGACCAAATGAGGAGTTTAGAATAAAGGAAAGGTTTTAATAAGAATTCATAAGGATTTTTTTTGGTTAGTTTGGAACCCTATGATCTAATGGCCAAGATTGGTTGATTCTAAGGGTTGAGGATCACCCTAACTTTAGTTGGTAGGAATATATTTTTATAAATTTTTTTATCTAAAATTTAAGGGTATGTGTGGATGAATGAATGGGGCCATTTAATTACTTTAGTGTGCAAGTATTTTTCCTAGCTCCTAGGTATTTTTAGTAAATTAATGAAATGTGGGATATTAAAACTAATGGGATAATGAAAACAAATGACTAAGTTAAGGTTGACCATGTTGGGATTAATCAATGATTAAGCGAAGAAATAATTTAACCAAGCAAACTAAATTAAGGCACCTCGTAGACGATGTTAATTAATTGAATTTAGATAAATTAAAAATATTTAATCTTTGGACTAGACCGAGCTCCCCTATCGTAAGGTTGAGAATATTGGTGTAAGTTAATTTAATGTACCCTACATGTTTTCACCCTTGTAATCTTATAACTTACAAAAAAAAATTAGTAGCAACTTTCGGGATAAGTGTTTAGGGTTTTCACCGTGGTTTTCTAGAATGTTGTTTTTGAGGGTGTTACAAACTCCTAGATTTTGGTTCTACAATCTTAGAACTCAAGGAGGGAAAAAATGAAGGTATGTTTCTTGTTTTTTTTTTAAATATTAATAATTAGAAGGAACAAAGCCAGTGAGATTTTGAGAATAAATGTGACATAGATATATTTTGTATAATGAAATGATCTTTATAGGTGAAAATATCCCTCGGTACATAAAATCTTGACTATGGTATGAATTTCACGAAAATGTGTATAAGTGATTTGATGAAAGGTTTATGATATGTTTTGGGGATTTAGGATAATTACCTCTGATAATGGATAGACTTCTATATGTAAGTACAACACAAGAAAAGTTATTACAGCAAAAATTAGTTATAGTTTTGACACTAGATAAGGTTTTGAAACAACAAGGTCATGGTGAGAAACTATAGCGATTTTGAAAAATTCTAACAACTCTAAAAGATACTCATATGACCATTGAAGATTGGTAGTTATTAATGAGTATGACCAATACTTTACTTGAAACAATTAAATATGGGGAGATTACCAAACGTGTAGATTTATTGAATTGAACCATTATAGATGTCAGTGGTTGAGAAGGTGCCACTCTTAGTTTGAAGATAATGGTTCAAACATATCCAAGTGCACCATTGACAAGAACTACTTTTGTCCAAAAATTTGCAACAATAAATCTCCCTTGTGTTGTGCAACAATCAATAATTTAAGTTCCTTGTGCAATAGGTTGATTAAATGAATATAATTTTCTATTCTTGTATTATGCACATTGTCATTTGTTGCAAACAAATATACACATTTATTAATTGCGCTTGACAATGTACATTAACATAAGAACAGAAAATTGTGTTGCATTGTAATCAACATATTGTACA